>LQNS02020120.1:5708662-5720017 GCA_001587735.2 Parhyale hawaiensis | reverse complement strand
AAGGAAGCAAAATGGGTACAAAAGGCAGGCAAGACGATCGTGATGACGACCCAACGGGTCACGGGTAGTCTAGTCAATACTAAAATACTGCTCGTTCCTCCGTTAGTCACTTAGTACGACCGTGACGCTTTCATCATCACATAATATTTTTATTTTTTCCAAAGTTCTCAAATGTCGTTTATGATCATTAGTGATTTTATTTAGAACAATTCTTGAATAGAAACGAAAACAAGCAAAACTAGAGCACTCTGAGAGCGCATACCTCCGCCATGCGAGGCAACGGTAGCAAAATATTCAAATTGGCTCTGAAACCATGATTTTCTTTGTATAAACTCCAAAATCTAATCATTTGTGCCTGTTGATAGTAATCACAGCTTGTACAATTTTCTTGAAGATCCGTTCATAAGTTTTTGAGTTATACTGCTAACAAACGTTATGACAAACATGAGTGAAACATAGAAACGAACAAACCGATCAGCACCAAAATTAAATCATTTATGTCTTTTAACATTACTAACAACCCCTATAAAGTTCACAAAGTTATTGTGCTGACAAGCTTCACAATAAAAACAGTGACAAAACGAACGAACAAACAGATCATTACCAAAATTTGGTCATTTACTCTTTGTTATATACCTAACAACTCATGTTACTTTCATAAAAATCCATTAAAAACTTTTTGAGTTATCACAGAGAAAAATGAGGCAGACAAACAAACAGATGGACATATCTTCCCCAAAAGTTAATCATCTGTTCCTCTTAACATACCTAACAATCCCTGCAAATTTCGTCCAAATCGGTTTATATATAACTTCTCGAGTTATCTTGGTGACAGACACGACGAAAACAACCTCCTTGGCGGAGGTAATAAAAAGCAAGCTAAATAAAAGGCAACGTTTCGGCCGTCAGCTGCGGATGTTAGGATACTTTGATGCAAATGCCATAGGGGTACAATAGATGTATATATATACATATATACTGAAGAATACGATGAGAAGCACAATTTGAAATTCTTCAGTCGTATTCTTCAGTATTTAAAATAATGCCATCACAAGAAAATAATATACATATATATATATATATATATACAGGAGAGCCCCCTGTCTGGATAATACCAGGTGTTGACGGGACGAGAAACTGTGAGATCTTTCAGGTTATTAATTGTTCAGGGTAGACGGATGAGCTCCCTCATACACGTACGGCTCTGCCTTGATATNGGCAACACAAGTACCTTGCGTGCTTGCGTTGCTTTTAGCTGTTTGTGGCTTGGTGGTATGAGTGGCGGCGTGGTAATCTCTAGGTCCCCGGATCGAATCCTGACTCGATTCCTTGTATTTATATATATATATACATAAAATGAATAAATAAATATCAATGAGCCAATAAAAATAAATCATATAAATTGCAGCAATGTAAAAATTTATATTTCATGATTACTTATGTTTAGATTGCAATATAATTAAATACCTATAGATGGACTTCAATGGCCGTGCAGAATCATGACAACGATACGTGATCCAAGTATCCTTTTCATGAGATAACATTGCTCAACATTAATGACACACCCGGCTCAAACTACGCAATAGGCAGCTAGCGAACGAGGGGAGAGAACAAGGTAATCCTCATCCTGTATTGACGTATACACGTAGGCTACATGTAACAACCGTGTTTTGTTTGTAACAAACTGTTTCTTCCATGTTAATAAATAGTACTAAGATGCCGCTGGCCAATGTCTTTAACATGTGAATATTAGGATTATATAGGTTTAGATTTTGATGTAAATTTGTACATTAGATGAGTTCTGAACAAGATATATTCATAGTCACGTGATCAGATTGTTTGCGTGAGCCTGGACTCGAGGCGAGTTGGCAGTTACGCTACGCTCGAGGCAACCTGCCCGGTGTACCTAAGCGTCGCTCGCCGAGTTGTTTCCTTAACGTCGAGTATTTGTTGCCATTCGTTGCAACCAAGGTGTTACACAAACTGTTACATCCCTAGTGATAACACACATTCTAGCTTGACATGGACGTAGTGTGAATTAACGCCATGTGTCGATTGCGATTTCCATTTTTCGCGACGTACTTTCTTGTGTTAATAGCAGAGCAGTGCCTTACTCGCTTTTGCCGAATGTGTCTGAAATGAGCTCTGGGATCGTCTCGCTCGATGATAATTTGGTTATGTACGTGCCAATACTAACGTGGCACGTTACATGAGTAAAGTTTGATTTATACCAAGTTTCAAAGATTAGCATTTTTCCTGCCATCTCCCCCTACCCCAATGGAGGGGTAGCTTAGTGCCTGGTCGCCGTGTTCTTGCTGACGCGACATAGAGAGCCTGCGATCTCCCATTCTCCATCCCATGCGGCAATGAAGCATGTGATCTCCAGTGAGTTTCGTGATATACAGAGCCTGCGATCTCCCATTTTACATCCCATGCGGCAATGAAGCATGTGATCTCCAGTGAGTCGCATGATATACAGAGCCTGCGATCTCCCGACGAGACGTGATTCTTTTAAACGTTAGGATGGACGCCTGTGGCTCGGCAAATGCCAAACAAATTCTTAAGAGTGCAGTGTAAGTACAATGTATTAGAAGAAAATTTGGCCGGCCCTTTGTGTGCCTGCTACAAAAAAAATGTAAAATTTATCGTAGTATCATATTAAGAATAATGATACGCTGTATACTGTATTACATTTCGTTTAGTGAGGTGTGAAATCACAAACAGTAGAGTATAGAATCTATCTGTGGATAATGCGGGTTGTTGCCCACACTTGTACGTGTGCGCAGGGTGCACGCGCTTCATGTTGTGCCGTGGCCCAGTCCCCATCGGCAGCCCGGAGAAAAACGGAAAAGATCATAACTATAAACTCGATGATAATCATGTTTGTCAACCCAACTATAAACACATGCCGTATGAATAACGCGAGGTTTTTCAGCCGAGGACTGAATCCTGATTTTGGAGCAATAGAATCATGTACCACATGATTCTGCTTTTGGGATGTTTTCCCTTGCGTACACAATATTCAAATTATGAACGAAGTATTCACATAATTTTCAATCTTTGTGTAATGAACAGACACACGGCTTCTGTCAAATCCTTCATGTAACTACGTGATGAAAATATTTAGGCCGAGTTGAGTATGGTATTTAGAGTGACATAATTTATTTGATCAACCTACCTTTATGTTCAACCTAACTGGGACTTTGTCAGTATAACTTAAGATCATCATTCGCGGTCCCAAATCATTGTTCTGTTAAAAAAAACAGTAAAAAGGTATTGATTTAATGTTTCTTAGCCAACAGCACCTCCATCGCGTTTCAAATAATGGAGGGTCCACCCACCTCCAGATGTCGGGCTTCTGTGATTGTATGAATCATGTTTGTGTATTTTGTTTATTCTGATTTATGCATTAAAATGTGTCAGTCAAACATTTGTTTCTCCAAGTACCAGGTAAAATCATGTGCAGATGTTAAACATTATTACTCATGCAATTTATTCATTATGTTTATTCATTGTCAATATAATGTCATTCTTTATTTATATTATCGTTATTCATAATTTATATACATATGCTCATACAGTGACGGAACGCTTCGTAATACGGCCATATTCGGGCAAAATTCAAAATATACGGGGTGTTCTTTAACTCATGGTACAAACTTTGACATTACGTATTGAAACCCAAAACAAACACATTTTCATGAGTAACGGAATGCCCAAAAATGCTTCGTTGTCGAGGTATCCAATTATCTAAATGTATTTGATTTTAGAGACATTTCTCACTTTCTTAATTTACACAACCCTCTACATTTGTGTGCTTTTCTAACTCTGGTGGAGACAGTCTCCTAAGTCATAGGTGATGACAGCTCGTTTAGTTTCGTTAACGTTTATTACATAATTGAAACTACAACAAGTGCTCAAAAGGCCTGCCCTGGTTGTCAGTGCACATCTGAAACCTACGCAGAAGAGATTCCAGAACTCGATCGAACACTCGCGGATCATCCTTAATGCATCCTGCAGCGTCCACTATTCTTCCAGCAAGATCCACCTGTCTGCACTGGGGTCTCATAAATTAAACTCTTCATGTGCCCCCATAGGCAAAAGTCCAAAGGTGTCATATCTGGAGACCTCGCTGGCCATGGAACTGGGCCAGAATATCCTATCCATCTGTTGGGATATGTACGGTCTGGTATCGTCGCACATTCATTGAATAATGTGATGGAGCACCGTCGTGCTGGAACCACATCTGTCTTCGAATATCCAAAGGCACATTGTCCAGAAGGCCAGGCAATACCTACCTTCCTTAGGAATACTTCATAGGACTCTCCTGTTACACGCTCAGGCAGCACGTATGGTCCGACCAATTGGTTACAGACAATGCCAGCCGACAAATTTACACTGAACCGGTGTTGGTAATTCTCTGATGCACAATGTGAGGGTTTTCATTCTACCAAATGTGGAAGTTGTGTGTGTTAAGAATATCACCGCGAGTGAACGTTGCTTCATCAGTGAAGAGCACATACTTTACAAACTTATTATCCTCTTGGTACTCATTCATGAATCAACGTACCAACCGTTCACGAGGGTTAAAGTCAGCTTGATAGAGCTCTTTCACTCTCTGAAAACGGTATGGGTACATGCAGTTGTGATAGAGAGTTTGCCAAACTACTAAGTGAAAACGTATTCAGAGTTCATCAGCAACGGCTCGAGTGCTAATACGTTGGTTTGCTGCAAATTGTCGTAGTATCCGCTCAATGTCATCAACACGAGCTCGTCGAGGACGAGGACCACCAATATGTCTTCTGTTTACCTCAAAACTACCTGTGTAACGCAGCCGCTGATGTAATCTTGTGAAACTACATTCGATGTTCAGGTGGTTGGGAAAACGATCTGCATGCAGAATAGCAGCCGTTCTAGCATTGCCATTAGCATCACCATATGCCAAGATCATATCTGTCCTTTCAAAATTTGTTACACGATCCATGTTGTCGGGAGTGCTACACTGCGTTCACCGACAGCAGACGACAGGTAAACAAATGTTGCCATAACATAGAGGGTCATGCAAATTGAGAAATTTCTCTAAAATCAAATACATTTCAATAAATCGATAACGAAGCATTTTAGGCATTTCGTTATTCATGAAAATGCGTTTGTTTTGGGTTTCAATACCTACTGTCAAAGTTTGTACCACGAGTTAAAGAACACCCTGTATATGTAACAATAAAGAAGACGTATACACCCACTTATATATTTTTTTTGTGCTGACAAATTTCAACCACAGGTAGAAAAACTCAAAATAAGTCGATTTTCATGAATGATAAAATGCCCAAAACTCTCAAGTTTTCGAGTTATAACGACTTAGAGAAACTTAATGAAGTAGGATACTACGCGCGTGCCAATGTTAGTGCTAAATTTGATAGTTCAGCACGTTTTCCTACCACATTCCAGCTCACGCGTTAACACTGAATTGATATTGATACTGATGATTATTCGGGCGAATGACATGAGGATCATTAAGGTACTAGTGGACCCCTGCGTGAAGAATTCACGCAATAACCTATACGTTTGCCTAATGCCTCTAGGCCGGTGCGGAATCTCCTCTTCTCTTATTTGCTTAATTTTCTTTTTTTCTTCATTGATTCTTTGTCGGGCTGTCATCCTAGGTCTTCTATATAGACAGGCAGAAGTAACATCTTGAGTAAAACACTTCAACAAACTTAAACAAAATACCAGCTTATATACAATGTGATCGCTCGGTAGCAAAGATACCGTTGATACCGTCTTTTCACCTCAAATATCTGTTTCATTTGAGATGCTCAAATTTTGACCTACGAAGAGAAAACTGCTTCGTCAGAGAAAAACAGTAAGCTATAAAAAATAATTGTCTACTGCCCCGTGTCTACTGCCCGAGATATCTGCAGTGCTACGATTTCAACTTTGGCAATGCAAGAAGTGCATTCAGACATAAGGTCGCCCTATATGTACTTTGCCGTAGATTCGATGCATGGAGAAGCTAATACTCGTACAAATCAGACTAAGCCTGCGATGTCTTCATTGTTGGAATTTCAACTGTCCCTGCATAAGATACGTTTGCCATCTTCTGCAACCCGGCCTATATTTTCTGCCTATCACTTTCAATGGAGCTCGAGAGGAGCACCAGAGCCTCCAACCTGGGCTAATTTCCGCCTATCTATTTCGTTAAGAGCGTGACACCGAACATATAAATATATATATTTATAGACACACGAAGGTTATTCTTAGTATTAGATTGTTGCGTAAATTTTTTCACGCACGGGTCCACTAGTCTAATCTAATACTAAGAATGACCGTCGTGTGTTTATAAATATATTTTTGATACCCACGACGCGCGTTTCGCTGTTCTCCAGCTCACATTTGCTTGATTGGAAATTTCATTTGTACGTTTGGAACAGCTGGTATCATAGTTACACCTTCCTATGGTAACCTCTCTAAATTTCACAAGATTTTCTGCCAATCACTTTCGTGCCCTGGTCGGCTAAAGTTTGGAATTTGTTGCCTGCATCGGCTTTTGGTCGTGTTGGCTTGCAGGCTTTTAAGTCGGCAGTTAATGGTTTTTTGCTGAATTTCCTTTAGCAGCGTTTTGGGCTTCCCGGTGTTGCAAATGCTTCATTTGGGTTGTATTACCTGTCCGTGGGAGCTCAAACGTGAAGTTTTAATAATAATAATAATGATATATGGGGAAACCCGAGCAGGGGAACTGAGGGTGGAAAAAATCAACCAATTTATGGTTGGGTCCCCCTGGTGGTAAATGTAGGGGGTTGCAGAGAAAAGTATGGCGTTTGAACGGTTGAAATTGGTTGATAAATGTGAAAACGCGAGCCGGTTTACCAATATTGGGCGCCGCGGTAGAAAACCGCTGGCACTTCGACTGTCTCCGATATAAGTTGGGTTAGTTTATGCATATGTTCCTAAAGCGTGAATGCACATCGGTCTTTATTATAATTTACTATACATTCTTTCGTTCCCAATATTTAAATAAGATATTTCTGAGCGGTTACCTAAAGTGGTGGCAATAATGATAGCACATTTTGAAATTTTGTAATAAGTTTAAAAATAGGCCTACTGCATCAATATAGTTGAAATTTTAATTGAATAATGTTGCTTTAACTAGTTACCGATTCCTTATAATCTTTATTGTATTTGTTGTCTTTTCAAAATTTTCCACGAAAATAATACTTGAACTGGCACTGGGAAATGTTTTTTATGAGGTATATATACATATAGTTTTACCAGCAATCGATTTTTGCTGCCTTCAGCTTAAACAGCTAATTGACTAATGCATGAAAGCCGTCCCACTCACTATTTTCCTTATTAGACTACCAATAAAATATGTATTTGAAACTGTAAAATAAGAGTGAATAGCCTTTAATCTATGCTCGAGAGCTTTTTCTTCATTTTATGGCATACTCCAACACCACAGATACTTTAAAATATGGTGATTTCAAATTGTTGCAAAATCTCTATGAAAACAGCCATCTTTTTCTTTCATTGCCCCGTATGGCTTTGAAAATTTCAGCTTTTACGGAAGCTTGTGAACTCAGCACATATGGAAAAAAATTGTATTTTAGAAAATAATGAAAGAAAAAAAACATAATTCTTAATATTTACAAGCATTGCTTTTTGATTGCAACACCTGTACACATCGGTTATTCATAGAATTAATTAAATTAGCGAGCATTTTTTCAGGGATAGCCTCCCAGCATTCATTTATGGTCTCCCACAAGCTTTCTGTATCCTGAAATTGTCTCCCATTGGCGTAAACTTGCCGTGAGAGTATCCCCAAAAAATTCTCAATTGGGTTTAGATCGGGTGACTTAGCAGGCCAAGCTAAAGTGGCGATATTAAGGGCATTAAGCCAATTTGTGGTCAACCTCGCTGTGTGAATGGCGGCATTATCTTTCTTTTTTTGCTGGAACACCGCTTCTTGCTGATGTTTATCAGTTTGAAATGGGAGAAGAATAGTTTCTAAGACCTCTGTGTACTTCTGAGCATTCTGTCTACCTTCCATCATCACCAAATTCGCCTTGCCCTTGATGGAGAATGCTCCCCAGATCATAAGGGATCCGCCACAAAAAGGTCGTTGGCTGAAAATTTTGTCCGCCTTTCTCAGATCATGCCAGTAGTATTGAGAACCGTCAGGCCCGACTAGGTTAAACTTTTTTTCATGGTTCCATGGCACTTTTACTCGAACCCATTCTTCGCGTTTTGCCTTGTGTGCTTTCGTGAGTGCTGGTGCAGTTTTTCTCTTCTCCTAACTGAAGTTCTTAGATGAACCCAGGATCTGTCGCACTCTTCTCGGTATAACATTTAATTGCTGGGATGTTTGCAGGCTTTTTGCCCCCTCTCCTGTCCGAGACCTTTCACGGAGAAGTCGGCGGCGGGCTGTTGGGCTCAATTTGGGCTCTAGGAGACTTCTTTTTTCCGTATTCTTTTGGGTTGTTCAAAAAGTTAGTTACCACCTTTCTAGATCTACTAACCTTTCTAGAAATCTCAGATATAGTGTATCCTTCTCCATTTAATGCGCTTATTTGACCCTTTTCCTTTTCAAATAACCCACACTGTCTTCCCATGCTAAGAAATGGGTTAATTTCCAGAGGTTACAAGGTGGGGAGCAACTGTCCAATATGGCGACGCCGGTTTGTTTTGATATTCTTCTTCTATAATCTGGATGTAGTAACGCGGAAATGTAATTTTTTTCAAGTTGTGCTATCTTTATTTTCACTCAAATTCCAACAAAAAATTATACTTTTCATCATAAAAGTTTAATCAAATAGTTTATAGTGAAACTATGATAAGAAATAGGTACCTAGTTGAAATGAGGTTTTTATGTCAAAATTTCACATGATATGGCGTAGTATTTTTTAAGTTATCGAAAAATTCTGATATCATTATTGCCACCACTTTACCGTAACCTGCATCACAATCGTCGCCGGTAACCCAGAAACGGTGATTACAACACGACTCAGACGTCTTACCAGTCATATTGTCATCACCATTTCTGGGTTATCGGTACTACACTGGCGACTGTGTCGCAATCATAACCCAAAAAGTGCTAAAGACGATTAAGACCTGGGTTACGGTGAGGTAGTTAACCACTCAGAAACATCTATTCAAAGTATTAGCAACAAAAGCATCATACAACTGCATAATGCGGATACTCAGTAGCCCATAGGAAGTAAAGAAGTTTACTTGCTTCGTACTTTGGTGAACGCAATGACGCCGCTCATGGACAGAGGGCGTTCTTACAAGCGCTGTTCCGGTTTGGGTAACTTAATTCTCAAGTTGCAGTAGCCCAATTGGGTGATAACTACAACACATCTCTGCTGTGTAATAACAGCAACACTGAGCGAATCATCTGTGAGGAGGGGAAGCAGCAGTAGGAGTATAACAGTAGATGTGAGAGGTAGTAGTAAGCAGATGTGAGGAGTAGTAACAGTAGTAGTATATATAGCAGTAGATGGGTTACTAGCACAGCAAAATAAGTTGCATCGCCCCAGATTCAAGATAATTTTTCTCTCGGCTCTTCTGCCGCCAAAGTCTCGAGTTCACTGCGAACTCATATGAGTTCTATTGGTATCAAGTGGCTAGCGAGCTAATACCAGCAGGGAGGGAAAGTATAGAGAACCTCCCTAACTCTACATACTAACCTCGTCAGCAGAAACTGCGGCCAGCTGCAACCTCTGTGGAAAAGGCACTTGGGGTCCCTGGTTGAGTGATGACAATACTGTCTATATTGTAAGAGGCCCGCTAGAATATACCCCTCAGGGTGTATCGTCTATGCAATGTCTCGTGAATCAATTAGACTCACAGGAAACTGTGCTCTTCCGCCTCAACTGCTTTATCAACACGAGGGAAATACGCTGTGCGAGCAGCTTTTTCTGCACTCAATCAAATTTCAAGATCCGAGCTGCATTTTCAGCAATTGTGGCTAGTTTTTGAAAAGAAGGCATAATGCTGCACTAGAAAGTATAATGCAGCCAAAGAATATTCACTGACGCTGGTATTAGGTATGAACATTTGTAGCAGTTACCTCAGACTGGATCTAGTTAGAGGCCAAGTTCTACCCCTCGCTAGACTAATTTAGTTTCTGGAATTTAGTAATGAATGTCTATCAAGTGCAGGCTAACAATATGATAGCATGGAAAATTTACTCGCGTCTTAATTAAAAAAGGAAGCAAGGTATTGGTGACACTAATAATATAAACTTTGCAATACAAACCTGGTGAAGGCAATAAAATCTTCTTTGGAAATAATGGAAGGATGAGAGGCATAGAGCCTGAGAGCCGTGCAGCGCTCCAATAATGTCAGTTTAGATCTCTGAAGGATGGCCAACAATTGTGCGTCTTCTTCCGGGTCCCCACGGGACATTTTGTGACTTGGCTGTAGACTGGCAGCGACGGAGCGGTTGGTGGGAGTGCGGGTGTTGGAATCACTGCCCTTGTGATCTAACAGAAGACTGTCAGCATATATATCGTCCTTACTTTTGCAACTTGGCCACTCCTCTTTGCGTGCATCCGTGCGACTCGAGGCACTGGCTTGGTCATTAGTAGGTGTGCTCCAGCTATAGTCTGGTAAGTCACCTTCAGGAGTGCCGGCAGCCGGCTGTGTACTGGCATCATCTAACGGAAGAAATAACATATAAAATACAGCAATCGTACATATTTGCTCCAGGTCTAGCTAGTACTTTAAATGATAGGAGGAGGGGGGGGGGGTGTCGCACTGTTACTGGCGATCTAGGCTTACAGCTATTTGAGTGCACTGTTGGTTCTCACGGAATTTGGAAGAAATATAAATTTGCTGCGACAAAGCTGAGATAAAAGTAAACAAACTCTGTTCGCAGCAGCAATAACGAGGTGCATGCAAATAAGTTTCAGCGCATATAAAATGGATGCAACATCAGAACATTCACTGCATGTCCACACACATACACACAAAGCACTTGCTTACAGCTTCTGGCCTCGTACGATAGAGCAAGGGTTTAATTTCAGTTCTACTAGCTAGTCCACAAAGCTAATACTATGCAGGCTCACAGTCTAGCCCAGGCAGTGCTACTGTAGCGGGAAAAATAAGAGAACGATTTTCATTTTTTGAAAATAAAAGTTAACAATGTAGAGTAGGTTAATGAATCTTTTGATGGGGCCCTAAGGAATGTATTTCACATACTTCTACAAAATATCAGGACAAATATAACTATATTTAATACATTAGAGCAATCTAACAAACAATAACAAAAGTTGAACAGTGCAAAATAAGAGAACGATCGTCTCTAAATACAATTTTACAAACAAATAACATGGAACAATGGTCAATTTTAGG
>LQNS02020120.1:5669620-5689789 GCA_001587735.2 Parhyale hawaiensis | reverse complement strand
CTTTAGGGTGGTCGGAATCGCCCCGCCTGACACTAATGAATAACTAATTTGCATTGTATGAACGCAGATGAGCAAGTAGCTATTGTTATCAACAAGCCATAGAAGTCTCAGAAGGTATATCTTAAAAAAACACTTTTCTGTATGTAGCAGAATAATTTAGCACCTACTTGCAAATTTTAGCACTTTTAGCATATTTTTTAGCACCTCTGCCATTTTAGCACTTCTTAGTACTTTTTAGCACTTTTAGCACCTTGTAGACACCTTGAACAGGCCTGGTTTCGCATTCCTTGACCAAAAAATCATTCTGTGATGTTTAGTGATGCATCGTTACATGTAAATGTGTCAGACAAATATATTTTTGCCTGCGGGCTCCTTTTTTGCGGGCAATTGCGGACAATATCAATAACCTTGGACTTTAAAGTGAGGACAGCCAACTTAACGTGAGGAAATTACTGGTGCACAGTACTGTTACCTAGGTATTCAACA
Organism: Parhyale hawaiensis; assembly: GCA_001587735.2. NCBI lineage: Eukaryota > Metazoa > Arthropoda > Malacostraca > Amphipoda > Hyalidae > Parhyale > Parhyale hawaiensis. The sequence continues at coordinate 5,689,303 of LQNS02020120.1, read as the reverse complement.
GATTTAACTCAAATTACAAGCTATCCACGGTATTTTCTTCGAAATAACATATGTGGACAGTTTGGAAACTAGGCATAGCTCAGTTTTCAAGTTGCGGACAACCCACTTATTGTACGAAATTGACAAACTTAGCTGATGTACAGTACTGTTATCTCAGTGTTCAACATATATAACTGAAATTACCAACTATCCGCGGTATTCTTTTCGAAATAACGAATGCGGACAGTTTGGAACTAGGAGGGGTTCAGTTTCCAAGCTGCAGACAACCCACAAAACGTACGAAATTGATGAATTCAACTGATTTTCAGTACTGTTACCTCGGTATTCAACATGTATAACTGAAATTACCAGCTTTTAGTGGCATTTTCTTCAAAATCACGACTGCGGACAGTTTGGAAACTGGGCGGCGCTCAGATTCCAAAGTGCGGACAACCCACTTAACTTAAGAAATTGAATTTGAAGTAAATCTGCTGAATATCTTGGTAACAGTGCTGTACATCTGTTAAATTCCTCAACTTCTCACGTTAAGTGAGTTGTCCGCACTTTGAAAGCTGAGCTACGCCCAGTTTCAAAATTGTCCGTAGTCGTGATTTCAAAGAAAATGCGGCTAATAGCTGGGAATTTCAGTTATACATGTTGAATACCGAGGTAACAGTACTGTAAATCAGTTAAATTTATAAATTTCCTACGTTATGAGCGTTGTTCGCTTCTTGGAAGCTGAGCCACTCCCGGTTCCAAACCGTCCGTAGTTGTTATTTTGAAGAAAATGCCGCGGATAGCTGGTAATTTGAGTTATATATGTTGAATACTGAGCTAACAGTACTGTACGTCAGGTAAATTTGTTACTTTCGCACAATCAGTGGGTTTTCCGCAGCTTGGAAGCTAAGTTACGCCTCGTTTCCAAACTGTCCGCAGTCGTTATTTTTAGGAAAATGCCGCGGATAGCTGGAAACTTGCGTTATATATGTTGAATATATAAGTAACAGTGATGTAGATCGGTTAAATTCCTCAATTTCTCACGTTAAAAGGGTTTCCCCACTTTGAAAGCTGAGCTATGCCCAGTTTTTCAACTGTCCGCAGTCGTTCATTAAAAGAAATTATCGCGGATAGCTGGTAATTTGCGTAATATATGTTGAATATACAGGTAACCGTGCTGTACATCGGTTAAATTCCTCAATTTCTCACGTTAAAATTGTTTCCCCACTTTGAAAGCTGAGCTATGCCCAGTTTTTCCAACTGTCCGCTGTCATTATTTAAAAAAAAAGCCGCGAATAGCTGTCATTTTGAATTATAGATGTTGAATACCGTGGTAATAGTATTGTATATAACTTAAATTCCACAATTTATTGCGTTTAGTGGGTTGTCCGCACTTTGCAAGCTAAGATACGCTCAGTTTTTCAATTGTTCAACTGTCCGCAGTCGTTCATTAAAAGAAATTATCGCAGATAGCAGGTAATTTGAGTTATATATGTTGAATATATAGGTAACAGTGCTGTACATCAGTTATATTCCCCACTTTCTCACGTTAAGTGGATTGTCTGCACTTTGAAAGCTGAGCTACGCCCAGTTTCAAAACTGTCCGCAGTCGCGATTTCGAAGAAAATGCCGCGAATAGCTGATAATAATCGTCTAGCAAGAAATGCCAAGTCCCAAGAAGAGTATGAGAACTACAAGAAGCTGTATGAGGAGCAAAAGAGAGCAGTTAAAGAAATGATTCAAGAGGGTATTAATGAATATGAAATGAAAATAACTACAGAGATCAAGCAGTGTAAAAATACAAATAAAATGTGGGCTAATATAAATAAGCTTCGACGAAGAGAATAAGTGGATCGAGATGTACATGTGTATGATGAGGAAGGGAGAGTACTTGTGGGACAGGTTATGCAACAGAATATTTCAAGATACTGGGAGAGCATCTATAAGATGCAGGAAAACAATATTAAAGATAATTGGAATGGAAACGCAAGGGAAGAATATCAGGGTCAAGATATAGTTGGTTACATAAGAATGAAATTTCAACCTCCCATTCCAGAGAAATACTGGGGTACATATGAGGCGATGCGCAAAATTATGCAGAGGTTGGGTAAAGAGAGGCCGGAGGACAACGCCCTCAGCAGGTATGTTGACTTTGTAGATATTCCATGCGAGCTCCTTGAACATTTTGATATGGCGACAATTAATATAACTGAGATGGAATGTACGGGTGCGATGAGGGAAATCACCTTCTTGGAGGAAGACGTTAAGAAGCAACTTTCTAAGCTGAAAGGAGGGAAGCAGCCGGGGCCAGATGGAGTTAGACCAGAAATCTATAAGTGGATGGAACATAGTGAATTGTGTATGGGGTGGTTGACTAAATGCTTTAACCATGTAATGGATTGTAGTAGACCTCCAAATCAGTGGCTAGAGTCAAAAACAGTACTACTCCCTAAAAAATCAAAGCCAAAATATAATGAACTTAGACCAATTGCTTTAACTAATATATCATATAAGATTTTTATGGGCATGATCAAGGAGAAGCCGAGTGAGCATATGTGGGTAAGTGGTAAGATTTTAGAGTACCAGGCAGGCTTTACAGTGGGTAGGCGTCTTGAAGACAGTATCTTTCTTCTCAGATATTGCATAGAAGAGAGCTTTAGAATGAAGCAACCACCCATTGTCACAGCCATAGATTTCGCAAAAGCATTGGACTCCATTAACAGAGGGAAGCTGATAGAAGCACTGATTAAGTATAAGTGTGATCCCAAGCTCATCGACGTTGTTGCTCAGCTGTATAGCAAAGACTGGACGCAATTGGCTTTAAATGAGAAGCAGGTAAGGACTCTGGAGATTTAGAATGGAATAAGACAGGGATGCACTGGCTCCCCGTGGCTCTTTGTGATGGTGGTAAATCATATAATTAAGGAGGTTATTAAAAGAAAACTAGGGTTCAAAAATGAAACAGTGAACATACCTGTACTGTTTTTTGCTGACGATGGCCTGATACTTGCGAACAATATCACGTATATGGTAGAGCTGATACAGACAGTTACGAGAGCAGCAGAGGAAATAGGACTAAAGATTAATAAGGAGAAAAGTAATGTACTGATTTTTAACATGAAAGAAAAACCTGCAAGAGTCAATGATATAGCTGTAGCTGATGAAATAAAGTACTTGGGAGTGACCATAAGTGACAGTAGAAACTCACAAATTGCACAAAAAAACAAAAAAAGCTAAATGATGCCCAGCGTCTGTCAAACCTGACATATTCTGTGATTGCCAGGTCATGTAATAAGTTGCTGATCGGCAAGACTTATTGGAAAAGCGTGGTGCTCCCGTCCCTGCTTTTTGCAAGCTCGGCTATTGTGTGGACCCAAAGTGAGTTGGAGGTTTTGCAGAGAGCTGAGAATAGGGTATGGAGGCATATTCTTGGTGCACCCGGGCATGCTCCAAATGCAACATTGAGGGGGGATATTGGAGCATCAACCATGACCACTAGAGACATGAAATCAAAATTGAATTATGTCAAATATATCATGAGTGAAACATCCGATTTAGTTAAAGCTGTGTTTGAGGATATGTATGAGAGGGGAAGTGATAAATTTGTATCTGTGATTAAAAATTATATGGGAAGACTGGGAATAGCCTCATTGGGAACTCTGACTCAAATCAGTGAAAGGGATCTTAGGAAGAGTCTTAATGACTATGATACAGGTATGTGGAGAAGGGAAATGGAACAGAAGAGTACTTTTGATAGGTACTTCAGGTTCAAACCCTTGATAAAAGAGGAAGGCTTCTATGACAACACTTTTGCATCCTATTTGTTGTTTAGGGCAAGGAGCAATACTCTAAAGCTTAACTGGAGGAAGAAATTTGAAGAGGGAGAGGTCAGACGGTTAATTTGCGAGTATAATCAGGAAGAGACACAGCAACACTTTATCGAGCAGTGTAGGAGGTTGATGGAGGTCAGGCGGGAGCATGGGATGGAGGGGGGGAGGGGCCATGAGGTCCTGATGTTCGTGGGAGATGTGGAGGGAAAGCAGAGCAAGAAATACATTCTGGAGTTGTGGAAGAGGAGGGGGGACATGTTGAGTGGGAGAGAGAATTCTGTAACCTGAGTCCATCCCGTAGTGCGCTCAACGTGGGAATTGGGTGTGGGTCGCTTGCTTGCGTAGGTGATAGTGGGTAGGGAAGTGGGTAATATATTTATTGTACATATCTGTGGAAGTGAATTGATAATATTAAGTAACAGCTGTGCTAAATTCTAAACTACCTCCATATTAATGTAATAATAGATGAGAATTTAGTCTATAATTTAGCTTATTAGCAATTCTCTCTACCTCTATTTTACTCTTTACTCTTTGGACCATAAAGGTACCTTGTGGCTGGTGTGGTGAGCTAACCAGTAGCGGAGTCTGAATTTCAAGCTTTTACTTTTAGTGGGTATTAAAGTATTATTTGGTTGCTTATAAAGTGGTGGTAGTTTTTGCGGAGCGCCGATGAAAAGGCTATGCTCCACCCCATCAATCTGAATCTGAAATTCAGTTATACATGTTGAATACCAAGGTAACAGTACTGTAAATCAGTTAAATTCATCAATTTCCTACGTTATGTACGGTGTTCGCTTGGAAGCTGAGCCACTCCCAGTTCCAACCCGTCCGCAGTCATTATTTTGAAGAAAATGTCACGGATAGCTGGTAATTCCAGTTATATACATATGTTGAATACTGAGATAACAGTACTGTACATCAGATAAATTTGGTAATTTCGTACAAAAAGTGGGTTTTCCGCAGTTTTGCAGCTAAGCTACGCCTAGCTTCCAAACTGTCCGCAGTCGTAATTTCTAAGAAAATGCCGCGGATAGCTGGTAATATGAATTATATATGGTGAATACCGATGTACCAGTGCTGGACATCAGTTAAATTCCTCAATTTCTTACGTTTTGTGGGTTGCCCGCATTTTGGAAGCTAAGATACACCCATTTTTTCAACGGTCCGTAGTCGTTCATTAAAAGAAGTTATCGCGGATAGCTAGTAATTTGCATTATACAGTATATGTTGAATATATAGGTAACAGTGCTGTACATCGGTTAAATTCTTCAGTATCTCACGTTAAAAGGGTTTCCGCACTTTGAAAGCTGAGCTATGCCCAGTTTTGAACTGTCCGCAGTCATTATTCAAAATAAAAAGCCGCAAATAGCGGGAAATTTGAATTAAATCTGTTGACTAACGAGGTAAAAGTATTGTACAGCAGTTAAACTCCATTTCCTACGTTTAGTGGGTCGTCCACACTTTTAAAGCTTGGATTCACCCAGGTTTTCAACTGTCGGCAGTCGTTCATTCGAAGAAATTACCGCGGTTAGCTCGTATTTTGTGTTATATATGTTGAATATATAGGTAACAGTGCTGTACATCAGTTAAATTCTTCAATTTCTCACGTTAGGTGGGTTGTCGGCACTTTGGAAGCTGAGCTACTCCCAGTTTCAAACTGTCCGCAGTCGTTATTTCGAAGAAAATACCGCGGATAGTTGGTAATTTTAGTTATATATGTTGAATACTGAGATAACAGTAGGTACTGTACTGTTAAATTTGTCAATTTCGTACAATAAGTGGGTTGTCCGCAGCTTGGAAGCTGAGCTACGCCTCGTTTCCAAGCTATCCGCATATGTTATTTCGAAGAAAATACCACGGATAGCTTGTAATTTGAGTTAAATCTGTTGAATACCTAGGTAACAGTACTGTGCATCAGTAAATTCCTCACGTTAAGTTGGTTGTCCTCGCTTAAAAGTCAAAGGGTATTGATATTGTCTGCAATTGCCTGCGAAAAAGGAGCCCGCTGGTAAAAATATATTTATCTGACATATTTACATGTAACGATGAATCACTAAATATCACAGAATGATATTTATGGTCAGGGAAAGTGAAACCAGGCTTGTTCACAAGTGTCTGCACCACCTAAAAGAAGCGAGAGTTTGGTGAGGATAACTGCGGACAAAAAAAGTCCGCACTTGTCCGCAGTCCGCAAAAAATTGAGTCCCCCATGGTGAGAAGCATTTTCAAAACTTCGTACATTAAAAAATATGGGTTCTCTGACCAAAGCGAGCAAGGTTAACCATAGCTATTGCTACCGGCCAGCGTTTTGACATTATTTGAATGGATTCTGAGGGTTAGACGGATACTAGCCATGGTTAATCTGTGATACTAGTATCCGTCCACCGGAAGTTAATGAGTAATGCAAGCAACAATAGATACTTTGCATCATTCTACAGGAAAGTCCCATCATTGCCCTTCAGTTTGACATACGAGAAATTAAAATCCAACTACTGTATTAGATCTTAAATAATACAAGATTAAAAAAAAAAAATCACACTGTTGCAATCATGCCTCAGGGCACGTTTCAAGTGAAAAAAAAAAAAAAAATGAAAATCACCATTTTTTTCGCCCATCATTTTTAGGGATGGTGCGGCACTACTTAGCCTACAGTTTAAGCTTATGTACTGCTTTTTAGCACTGCTAGTTTTCACACAGGACGTTTTTTTAGTGCCAAGTGGACGGCTACTAGCATGGTGGACGGCTACTAGGCATGTTACCCTACGCCCCCCCCCACACCAAAAAATAAGGCCCACAAAGGGAGGGGGAAAAGGGGCAAAATTCTGCTAATCTTTTTTGCATAGGTATAACACCAAAAATTTAACATTTTTAAAAAAAATTAGCGATCAAGAATTGCTTATATAAAAATCAAAACGGAAAATCCAGCTCTATTACTTTGTTGGGAGTGTTACAAGGATTCCAAAACTGTCCAATTTTTCTTAGCATATAAACTCACAGAATTCAATAATTTAAGAGTTTAAAAAAATAAAGCCTAATTTCTCTGTTTTCTCAAAAACTAAGGCCTAGATCGAAAAAGTTACACGAGTAAAATGTATTTCTTTTTCAAAATTACATACAAAATACTGTGTATATATTAGACCAATCAACTCACAATTAAAAAAGTCTTTTGAAATCTGTTTTTATCCCTGTGGTGAGCACTCAATAAAACTTGAACGCAGTATGTTACCTTTGATAAGGTACATACAATTTTTTTACTTATTTTTCAAAATAAGTGTCAAACATTTAAAAAGTTAATAAGTTAGTGCACAGGTATGTTGTAACTATACAATTAGAGAAAAATAAAACGGAACCATTTCCCACGTTTTGGCAAAATCTGCTTCTCGCACGGGGTTCTGCTGTTACCCCAGATTATGCAACATCACTCTCTAGTCAACATGGGCAAGAAAAGCAGTTTAACCAGTGAAGAAAAGATCAAAGTGACCTCGTTATTGGCTTCTGGTAAGACAACACTCGAAGTTTCCTGGGAATTACAGCGCGATCACAGTACAATCAAGGCTTAGGCAATTGAAGGTAAGGTCAAACGAAACGCCGGATAAAGCCTCTGCGAGGAAATTGACTGTTCGGGATATGCGACATTTGAAGATTTCTACGGCTAGAAAACAAGTTTCTACAAGTAAGGCCATATTTCAAGACGCTGGAGCTTCAATACAAGCAGAAAGACAAGATGCGAGGTTCTGCATAATCTGAGGTAACAGTAAAAAACTCATAATGGATAGAGTGTTGCAACGAATCTTTCTCAGTGGTTTGCTCCGACAGAACACCTCTGTCGGTAGCACCAGACCCGCGACAGCGCCCTACTCTGGGGTGTCTAAATGGTAGTTTAGACAGTGTCGAGTCGTAACCCTCATTGTAGGCAGCTTTCGGGGTTCTATCTTTTTTTTCAGGCCCCGCCCACCTGGTACCTCAGGAGCCCAGTAGCAGCACTTCTCATTTTGGCACGACGGGCGCACTAATATGTCAACATCACCCTAGGCATGGAACTGAATAGGCTCTGGGTCTGTTTGATCCTCCAGAGGTGTTCTGTCTTCGCTCGCCACTGAGAACAACTCGTTGCAACACTCTATCCATTCTCACCTCTGTCTGTAGCACCGACATGCACACGGTGCAGCAGGGAGGGGTTTCACGGCCCCTTGAGTTGCTGGTGCACGGGATCCTGACGTGAACTACTTTATTCTTTTCCCTCTTTGTTGACTTTTCCTTTGGACAATCCAGCTGTTTCAACAACAGCAGAGATAGTGACTATAAGTCACCTCTAACCAGCTTACTTCTCCTATGAAAACTATGGTCGGCAGAGAACTAGGGTTTCTCTATTGTGAACCCCCTTGGAAACCAGCCGGCGTTTTCTAACGCAGCTCCTGGAAGTTTGAACTGTACTACTATCGGACACCTACTAGTAGTCCCCCTTCCGGATTTTACATTGAAACTGGCTGAACTTCTTCTGCTTGTTGGGAGGACATAAATCTGCCCAGCCAACAAGGTCAGCGAAAACCATTTCCTATGAACTTTGGTTAGCCCCTAGATAGACTGGACCTATTCTCTGATGTATTGCATGAAATTTTTTTTTTTTCAGTCTCTGGAGTAACCTGAGCCTCTGGAATCTTGCGCGGTCTGCGCAGACTACGGTTTAAGAATAGATTAACTCAAAGCCTATCCTTGAAGACAAACCCCCGCCTGCCGGGGGGACTCCTTCCCAGTGTGAGGACCAGAGAGTAGCGACAAGAATCTGAACAGTGAACACACGAGGAATCTAAATTCCGTACTATGTCTCCAGCAGAGCTAGGGTAAGGGACAAAGCTCATTGCTAGGTTCAGCTGGTTTAGTTACCAATCTACTATCTCAAGTCCTGGGACTTAAGATAGCTCTCTACCCATCAAGTTTCTTTCCGGGCTTCGGGGGAAAAGAACGTACAGAGCACTCTGTTTTCAGCCTCAGCAGGATCCTAACACTTGGGTGAACCAGGATTATAGAAACCGCATGACTATGCTTTGACTCCTCAACGCTCATAGTAAGTACGGTTCTATCTATCCTCCCCTATCACGGCACGCTGCTTTCCTAGTTGGAAGATCTTCTATTGGTTGCTGGCCTACTACAGCCGGGACCGAGGCAACTGATGTAGGCTCGCAACAGCCGCTGGGTAGCGACAGAAATTACCGGGAATAGGCACAGGATGGTGGCTTGCAGACACGTCAGCTAATGTCAGGAGTCGACCTCCGCCTAGTAACCACTGAGTGCCGCTCTAAAGTTATCCTCATCTCCCTTCTTCAGAGAAGGGATGGCGCCAATCTACGGCGGCACAGTATCTCTAGACCAGACACTATCGGCTGGTCCTTATCATTCCCTGAGAGCGAGACCCAAGCGCGATCCCTCCTCAGGAGGCCCACCGTCGGGTTTTCATGGAAGACGAATTTATAATCTCCATCAGGAAAAGCTCGTCCTATTTTCCTCGCTCTCCGTGACCTGGGATCCCTTATCCATAGGACTCGATGAGGTTGAAGTAAAGGAAGGCGTCAGCCTTAGTCAAGATATAAACCTGCTTCGATAGGCTGGGTTAGCCCAGGTCCGGAAATATTCTCCCTTCTATGAACCATGGTTCCTGAACCACCCCGAAGAGGAAGAAAGCTACTAGCTCCGTCTTTTCTCATCATACCAACTCCCTCAGTTGTCTCAGCCTTCTTTGAGACAGGCAGTCTAACGAAGATTTGGGACATCTGTCCCCTGTCCTAGACATTGTTTAATCATTTGGGAAGTAATTGACATCCCCTTGGCCATACACCTCAGTCCAGCATACTGACCGAGGCTCAACTCTAGGTGCGCATCTGTTCCTGCTGCGTACCTGAGATCCTTATCCTTCTCTCCGGGAAGGGGTCATTCATAATAGCGCCCACAGCAAAGAAAATTGACTCTTTCTGCTGCCCTCCTGATCGTATGTTTTTATTATAAAACTGCAAAATATTATAGCAGTAGTTCATCCTAATTGGAGGAAGCTTCTTTTCGGGAAGTTCCGCTGGAGTAGCAGTACCCACTATGCCAAACAATACTCGAGTTTGTGGCCAAACCTATCCAATCAGGAGGAAGGGAAGATTTCCTGCAGAGCACTAGTAAACAGGACTACTCAGCCCTCTGTGGTAAAAAAAAAACCTGCGGTTCTCCTGGCAGAAACATAAGCCGGTAGAAGGACACCTGCGAGGGAGTCGCTATCTTGGCTTTGCTGGCTCGAGAATGAACCAGATTCGAGGCTATCCTCGCGTCTGCTCATGGGGCCCAGCCCTGAATTCCTTCTAAAAAACCAAGACTGCGTCCCTCGCAGGAAGCAGACCAAGAATCCACAACAATCTGAGGTTGAAGCTTGGATTTCTTATTAATGGATTGGCTGGAAGAGGCACCCAGGGCTATAAAGAAAGCGCACGCTGAGCGCTGCTCTTAGACCTTCAGAAGGAGGGGTCCCATCTGGGCCAAGAAAAGCATCAAGCTCTAATAAGGTTTCAAGGGCCTCTTAAGCAAGGTCCAAGTGTAGTATACGCTCGACCGATAGTCAACGCTGGCCCTTCCTGGTGGTAAAGGGGGGGGGGGTGAGAGAGAACGGTTCAACTCACCCCGACTTCAAAGAAACTCCATACTGGAGGAAATTCTCAGAGTTCCGATTCCAGCCTTGGAGCCGCTGAGGCTATGTAGAGCTAATTCATAAACAAAATCAAGGACCTTCCTTCGAATCCTGCAAAACAGACTAATTCGGAAGGCTAAGTTAGTTAAAAAGGAGCCAATCAGCCCTTGAACCCTGGTATCCAACATAGGGTACATCATCCCGCTAACCACCGTAGCGGAGGCAAAGATTTGTTCAAGTAAACCTGAAGACTTATTCTTGTCTCCAACCGAATGTTTTCCTCAGGAGATAAAGGTCAACAGTTCACAGGTACCCGTGTTTAGATTCAGAAGTTCGCAAATTCTGGATATAATTCCCAAAGGAGGTTGAACATAAGCTCTCAGCGTAACAGCTTATCTGGGCGCTCGAGAGACAATGAGCCGTAGTCTCTTCCGCTGCCCCCAGAAATTCTATCGTGAAGTTTGGGCCACGGAAAGTCCTTAAGTGATCTGAACTACATTCTCCAGGCACTACCAGCTCTAAGGCAAAAACCCTTATTGGACCTCGAAACACAGCACTGAGGTAGAGTCCAAACCAATCCTTTGGGAGCCTACGCCCACACGTCCGTGAAGGAAGTGCGCGCTCGGGCTTTCCAAACTACTCAATTCTCGCTCGACTGAGGTCAGTCGGAGTTATATCATCTATCGGTTGATAACTGTATGTTTATCTTTACACCACTGGGATTACATCCAACGGCTGAGGACAACAAGAAAAGGGTCACAACCTCCACAGGTTGCCTTTGGTTAGAGCCAAGTCCAGAAATCATAACTGCAGGGCTTCTGTACGGTTTCTACCCATCTATGTGCTTTCTCGAGATTAGGACCCGCCTGGTTCTTAGGGAATACACTCAGCCCCAAAAGAAGGCTCCCCTAGGGCAACATGTCTAGTACCCGTCCACCGTGCTAGTAGCTGTCCACTTGGCACTAAAATCGTCCTGCGTGAAAACTACCAGTGCTAGTAAGCCGTACATAGGCTTAAACTGTGAACTAAGTAGTGCCGCACCATCCCTGAAAATGATGGGTGAAAAAATAAAACAAAATGAAATGATAATGGTTTTCACGTTTCCATAAAATTTAGTGAAAAAATGTGAAAACCACCGCCATTTCTTTTTCTTTTATTTTTCCGCCCGTCATTTTCAGGGATGGTGCGGCACTACTTAGCCTACAGCTAGATCCTATGTATAGCTTTCTAGCACTGTTAGTTTTCACACAGGTAGTTTTTTAGAGCCAAGTGGACGGCTACTAGCATGGTGGACGGGTACTAGACATGTTACTCTACGAGGTTAAGTCCAAATTAGGTTGAATGTTCCAGTGGACTATTTGGAGTGGAAGTCACGATCCCAGATGCAAGATCAGAGAAGGTTTCCTTACAGGAAGAGAAAGGTCCCAACCTTCCGTGTGGGGGCAGGAATTACGAAGTCCTGACCCTCTGTACATCTGTTGAAGTCGCATTGCCCTATAGATTTTTAGACTCAAGTCACACAAACAAGCGGTCTCTCTTGTATTGCCTCAGGGAAGCAAGAGTGTATCTCCCCGTTTATTTTTCCTGAAGGCTTTCCGGCGTCTGGGCGCCATTTTGGAATCGGTTCAGATCGAGAATCTGGCCGATTTGAGCCTTCCAACTATTGGAGAACAATCCAATAGCTGAAAAAACGCTCTTGGGCGACAGTGTATCTGCTTGGCGGAGTTGTTAGACACTAAGGCCTACCAACCAAGATAGTATATATATGCTTGACGGCCTTGCGAGGACGCATAGCTTAACCAAGCAAGTACAAATACCTCCGCCAAGGAGGTTACGGTATCTTTTCGTCGTGTTTGTCTGTCTGGCTGTCACCAAGATAACTCAAAAAGTTATAAACCGATTAGGACGAAATTTACAGGGATTGTTAGGTATGTTAGGAGAAACAGATGATTAACTTTTGGTGATGTCCATCCATTTGTGTGTTTGTATGCCTCATTTTTATTAATGCCATAACTGAAAACGTTATGAATGGATTTTTATGAAATTAATATGAGTTGTTAGGTATATAACAAAGACTAGATGACCAAATTTTAGTAATGATCCGTTTGTTCGTTTGTAACCGTTTTTAATTTAATGCTTGTTAGCACAATAACTCAAAAAATAATGTATGGATCTTTGTAAAATTTATAGGGGTTGTTAGTAATGTTAAAAGACCTAGCTAACTGATTAAATTTTGGGAAGATCGGTTCGTTCGTATGTTTGACTTATGTTTGTCATAACGTTTGTTAGCAGCATAACTCAAAAAGTTATGAACGGATCTTCAAGAAAATTGTACAAGCTGTTATTACTATCAAAAGACACAAATGATTAGATTTTGGAGTTGATACAAAGAAAATCATGGTTTCAGAGCCAATTTGAATTTATTGCCACCATTGCCTCGCTTGGCGGAGGGCTCTAGTTGATAATATGACTTGGCGGACTTGTTAGGGCACAAAGGCCTACCAACCAAGTGGAGTACTAAGCCGCCCCATATTTTTTTTCTTGGGAGGGGAGGGGGGAGAGGAGAGGGCCTCGCTCTATGCCGGAGAATTCATTAATCATTATATGCTTGACGGAATTACTAGGGCACTACGGCCTACCAACCAACACTTAAAGCAACAATATATTAGGTGGAATTCTTGGGGCACAAGTGCTTACCACCTAAATGTATCACTGTGCTAGATGGAATTGTTAGGGCAACAAAAAATCAACCATCCAGACTTTGAAGTTACATTAACAGGCGGCACAGAAAGGCCGTAACGACCACCACCGCAAAAACAGCAAAAATCATGAGGCAATATACTTCGCGGAATTGTTAGGGCCACTGGGGCCCACCACGAAGTATTTAAGCAAACAATATACTTGTTGGAATTTTTGGGGCACAAGTGCCTACCACCACCAAGTATTTATTCCTCTATTCCGAGGAAATACCATTTACGTTAACTTCAATTCAAAGCACAAAACACCATCACTGTTCCTGGTCTTCAGAACAAACAGCTGTTACAGCTGTGAACACAAGGAGACATGGGTTAAGGATCAAAGACGGCGGCACCCTAGGCCGATTACTCATCAAACACAGTCTCCAAAACGGATTAGCTATTAAAAATGGTAAAAACACATTTCCAAAACAGGAAAAACCGTATTAGAGCACTAATAAGCAGTAAAGGAAGTATTTCCCAAGTTCTAAGATCGACAGGTGAGCACAGAGCAGCAGCCGAGACCAGAGCACAGATGGAGATGTTAACAGTAGCGCGAGTCTTAACAGAATGAGGAGTGCTGCTGCTGGGCTCCTGAGTTACCAGGTGGGCGGTGGCTTAAAAAAAAGATAGAACACTCAAAGCAATCTACAACGAGGGTTACGTCTCCAAATGGTTTAAACTACCATATAGACACCCCCCGAGTTGGGCGCTGTCGCAGGGCTGGTGCTAACGACAGAGGTGTTCTGTCGGAGCGAGCCACTGAGAAACAAGCGAATTGTATGATAAACTTAGCAAATGGATAAATATTTATTTTACAAATGCTGTTTATATTTGCAACATAGCCATACACATAGTTAATATCGATATTTCAAAGTTAGACACTTATCTTGAAAAATAAAGTAAAAAAATTGTATTTGCATAATCAAAGGTATCATACTGTACATGTGATTTATAGGTAAAAAATAAGAAAACTGTGCATTCACATCATTTCTCGATGATAACGTAATATGAATACAGCATTCAACTTCATGCATAGAGCAAAAAATGCATTCAATGACATTTCACCACAATATTTTACATTTTTTGCCTCTCCTGTAAAATGTGATTTTTCCACCTAATAATGAATAGCAGTCAATGATTTTTCATGCTAAAAAAAAATGAAGACAGTTTTGGAATCCTTGAAAGATTTATAAGAAACTAATGAAGAGATATTTCCAATTTTTGCATTCAAATTTTTTATTGCAGTTCAAAACCGAAAATTTTACTTGATAAAAAACTTTTAGTCATCAGAAATCGCACATAAAAATAAAACAAAGACGAAAATGAAAAATCCGGCTTCCTTAGTTTGCAAGAAAAGTTGCAAGGATTCTAAAACTGTCTCAGTTTTTGTTCTAGCATAAAAATTCATAGATTTCTATTTTTTTTTGTAATTTCCATTAAATAAACTGTTTGTCCCCATTTTCTCAAAAACTTAGGCCAAAATTAAAGAAGTTACAGGAGCACAATGCGTGTTTTTTTTTAATTACATACACTGGGCAAATTTCACAAGAATCCGTCCACAAGTGAAAAAGTTTAGAAAAATCTGAGTTGACCTCTGAACATACGGTAACTTTGCTCAAATTGACCCAAGCTATCATTGTCGATTTCAACCTGTTCCCACTTGACCTTACCTAGCCCAACTTATTTTCATCTTAACGAACATAAACTAACCACATCTAAGCAGACTTAACTTTCTCTGTGCTAACCTTGTCGTATTTGATATCAACTAACCGAACGTATTCTAAATCTAATTTATTCTAACCTAACTTACACGTAAGCGAGCCTAATTGAACGCTAACCTAACAGGGCTGTTTAAGGCCCTATTACACGGGCGGGCAAAGTTCGGCGAACAGCAGGCAGAATCTCGGGGAACATGAACACAGAACATTGAAGTGCTTTTACACGAGACGGAGAAATCGCAGCGTCACGTCAGGCGGGCAGCTCCAAGTTATATACTTTTCATTTGAATATGATTACACAGTAAATAAAATTTGCAAGTCTTGAAGTGCCATAGCGTCTAGAATTAGTTAACAATTTTGCAACAATTTGAAAGGCTCAAACACGAATAACTTGGATGTTTGCCTCATAATACCCGCTGTTCTGGAGACAAAGTTCGTGCAGTGAGCAAGCCTGGGCAGCAGCGAATGTCTGCCGAGCAGCGGGCAAAATCTAGTTCCCGCCGGACAGAGCCTCGTGTTTCGCGGGTTATGTTCGCCCGTGTACTAAGGGCTTTAGGGGCTCTTGCAGCCCACATTCACTCCTGCAAATGCTAGGCAACATTTAGCTTAGCGCAATATAATTTAGTTCACTTCAATATAACGCACTTTTTGCATTTGTTAAGATACTTCCGGACAGGCAGCGCTTTTTTCCTGGTATTTTCTCATTTTTCTGGATACCCTCCATGAGACAGTCTGGCTTTCGGAGCTGAGACTTGTAGTTAAATACCAAGATGACCTCTCAACGGTAGTTATCAGAGTCTACGACTGCTGCAGTTAGATCACAAGACGATCTGTTGACTGTAACTATCACAGACTTCCCAGTATCATTCTCCTCCGTGTCACTTCCATTTTAAGTTACACAGGTTGGATTCTATCCCATCTTGAGAGGCGAGATGTGAAGAATTAAGGATTGCACAATATGGTCTACTGGTTTTTCAAGTGTTGCTCAGAAAGACTCATCGGACAGAGATTCAAAGGCTAGGTAGTAGGCAGCTAGCTACCTACCTATTCTTGACCTCCAATGTGTGACTATCAAGTAGAAACGCTCGACTGAGTCACAAAGAAATTATATACTACCATAAACAATTGGTCGTAACATAGACAGCAACACATGCACCTGCACAGACGAGTTTTCCAGGAGCCAAAATGCCAGAGGTGAATACGTGCATTTCTTTTACTTAAGAAATAGCTAGGTACTTACCCGCGTGAGCGAGACCAAACGGTAGCCCCAGCGTAGCGGCAGACAGGAACACGTGTACATGCACCTGAGTAATGAGGCAGTTCTCCAGCAGCCATAATATCATGAAGAAGCCTTCATACTGCGCACAAGATGATTTTACCTTAATATAGTTAACTGCATAGTCACGTTTAAGCAAGTCTTCGCTTGTAGCTATAACAGCCACCAAACATACGAAATAAGGGGCCCTACTATTTCGAAAGAAACATGGAACTCATGCACAAAGGTTTTCCCATACAGCATCTGCGCGCATGAAATAGTAAAATGGGAGAAAAAAGTGAACAAAGCATACAAGGAAGGGCATAAACATGAATGACAGTCGCTACTCTTTACTATAAGCATGCTAATACTGCTGGCAACCATCAGACCCATCCATACTAAATTCTAACTCATCGGAGAACACAACGGTTTCCCAATTTTTCTCCAACCTATGTTACCATTTCCTATGCTAGTCCAGGCTTTAGGGGGGGTGTCAGTGTACATTCCTCTTTCACATTTCTACAATGTATTTTCCTATTCCACAAGATGAGGAAATTAAAAAAAGTTGGGTAGAACTTTAGTAACTGGTACATTTTTGAGGGGTCATGGAGGGCCCAAAATTATCCATTGGAGACGAATTATTTTGAAACTAGCCCAGAATATGAATTGTAGGAAAAAAAAAACAGTTTGTTTCAACAACTTTTTTGATTTAGGCTTTAGTTTTTGAGATGGAGTTTATATATAAATATATAGGTATATAGTTTTTAAAATTACAAACGAATAGAACTCAATGAGTTTTCACTCTAGAATAAAAACAATGACGGATTGGGAATCGTTGACACATTCCTAACAAAACTATAGAGCTGGATTATTCTTTTTTGCCCTCACAATATTTTCCATAACACAGCTCAAAACCGAATTCCATAATTGTTTTTCTCGTATATCATAGGTAGCAATCGCAACGAAATAGAAAATGGAGAATCCAGCTCTATAGTTTTCTTAGGAATGTTTCAAGGATTCCAAAACTGTCATTTTTTATACTCTAGCATGAAAACTCATTGAGTTTTATTCACTTGAAACTATCAAAATATACATATATATTTATATTTAAACCAAATATCTCAAAAACTAAGGCCTAAATCAAGAAATGTTCTGGGAATATAATATGTTTCTTTTTCAAAAATATATATTCTGAGGAGGTTTCAGAACAATTAGTCACCACTTGATAATTTTGGGTCCCCCATGCCACTCTCAAAAATGTACCTACCAGTTACGGAAATTCTACCCAACTTTTTTTCAATGTCCTCATATGGAATAGGAAAATACATGATAGAGCCGTGAAAGCCACCCCCTAGAGCCTGGACGCACTCTCGTCGTTAGCGACGATTTTGCGTTCAAGTAAGCTTTCTTGCGAGCGTCACCACTAAAATAAACACTACCTAGCCGAACACTCTAACCTTACCTAGCTTAATCTGTGATACAGCGAGCAGCACTGCAAACGAACTTGAACGCCGCCCGCACTCCCACGGTCAGCGTACACAAACACGCACACAAATTGCCGCGAACGACGAGAGGGCAGCCTGGACTATGTCCAGTCGAAACGAGTCTTCTTGTTTTTTTGAGTTACTGCAGGGGCTACGGTATTTTTCTGTTCCGAAACATTAAATCTAGCGAACTGAAGACCTAGAATAATGGATACTGAAGACCTAGAATGATGGATTAAGTGCGAGATTGTAGAAAAGGTCTTGAACATGACTGGCTCTTGAGAGCTTCCCGGAACAGCCTGCCAGGGTCGAGTTGCAACCGTCATGTTAGGTTGCTTGTTTTTGGTGAGATACGATCCAGTGTCATGTAAAATATTCCCACAACAGTTTGAGAATTCGACAGTTTTCTACAAATGAAACTTAGGATTTCCTCTTTTAGGTATTTATTTTTAGCTATAAGCATTAACTCGCTCTTCTTTATTTTCATTAAGGGAACTATTACACAGTATTCTCTGAAGAATATATTTATTCAAGTAGAGAAGCTTTTAAGAGCGCATAGCTCCCCAAGCATAGCAACTAATGTTAAAGAAAACATCAAAATAGAGCAGAAACAAAGTTTTTTTAGCCAACTACACAGTTTGACGTCTCTAAGCTCCGCATGTCAGCGGCTCTTGATCATGCTTGCGTGCATTCATGATCGTCTCTTGGACAAGGATTCTCCCCCTCCCCCTTCTTCCTCGTTTCTCCTGTCCTCTATATCCTACTGAAATAATGGCAATAGCTCATAGAGGGCCGGGGCGTAAGTTCCAGGGTCTCTTTGGGAATGGGCCTATTTGTTCTGTCAGGTCCGCGTGGCTCGGGCCCGCATTAAAGGTGTATATTTTTTTATAAGAGATTAATGGATTAAATCGTTCCTAAATTATGGGAGATATTCGTAATAGATTCTGAGGGATTCCTACTCTGGGATCTTTGCAGTGCAGCTCATAATTAATCCTAGAATTGGCCACGGTTGATATATGATTTCCATCCTAAGGGGCGTGACTTCTATATAATATAGGTATCTTCAGTAAGGCTTCGATATCCTTAATTCCTACCGACAAGTGATTATAAGGAATACAGCAAACATCATCGAGGCGGAATGTGTTTAATTAAGTCCTTGGGAATGACAACTCGAGGGGGTGAAGATTGTTGGAAGAATGCTGAAGGAATCAGCCTAAGCGCATATTATATCGAATATGATATAATTGGGTACAGCTTTTTCATCTCGAGTTATTCACAATTGGCCTCCTTTTTCTCTTTTCTGATTTATCTTATTATTCTAGAAGCGGGTTACTGGCCTGAACTACGCAACGCCTTGCCTCTAAGTTCAACACTGGAAGACAACAGTACCTGCAGCGGTTGGTCGTGGTCCCTGGCACAATACAATAAATACTCGTGTCTGTCGGTTTGAGCCTCGCGGGTGTGAATGTGGTCAAACCGAGAGCAGGAGTCCGAGGTGCTGTCCCTGCTTCCGGTATTTATTGGGAGCATGCTGTGGCGAGCTGTTGACTGCTTCAGGCGTTGTCGGCGGCTTCTTCGTCACTGATGCTTGGTGACATACATCATCTTGTTCATTACCTTATTTGGTAATGCTCTTGTTTTAGGCGTCCTGATTGGTTGAGGTTCTTCTACGCTTCTGAAGATCTCCTAATAAAGAGATTTCACTATCTTCGGCTCTCTATTGGTCGATTCTGTGCAGATGCTAACTACGCATCTGTATTGCGCTCCTTTGGTGTTTACTGCGCACTCTCGGGTCCGTTATCTTGTTGTTGTGATCTTTCCGCTGCGCGACCAGGGGTTTGTTTTTTCCTGTTACCGCTGGTACTGCTGCTTCATATTCTAAGTCTATAACCTCATTATTATTATTATTATTATTCAAAACAAGCGAAGAGCCGCGAGAGTAAAAGGCAAGGGCCAAAAAACACAAGGTCCCCACGCCACCCAACGCTCGAAACAGTAAACGACAGCATGTGACACCGAAA
>LQNS02020120.1:5638116-5651296 GCA_001587735.2 Parhyale hawaiensis | reverse complement strand
CTTTATGGTACGACTGTAGTTGTAGCCCTGGCCGGCCTTGTTCAGTGTCTCGGAGAGGGGGATCATGGTCAGGACAAATAGCAGTGGAGATAGGGAGTCGCCCTGGAAGATGCCCCGCTTGATGCTAACCTCGCCGAGGTGTTTATTGGCGCTAGTGAGCTGGGTCTTCCAGTTGTGCACGGTCGTCGCGATCAGATTGCGGATGTTGCCAGCGATGCCGTAGATTTTCAGGCATTCCAAGATCCAGGAGTGAGGGACCATGTCGAAGGCTTTTTTGTAGTCAACCTAATGCCGTTTTTCTTTTTGCTCCTGGTGTCTTTCGTGAGGAGCTTGTCGACGAGCAAACGGTCCTTCGTTCCCCTGGTGTTCCCGCGGCATTCTTTCTGTTCGTCGGGTAGGAGCTTCTTTGAGTCTAGGTGTTCGTAGACTCGCTTGTAGATTATGCCCGTCAGCACGTTCCACATGAGCGGGAGGCACGTTATAGGGCGGTAGTTGCTAACCTCCGTGCCCTTTTCCTTATCCTTCTGGATTAGGACAGTTTTCCCTATAGTCATCCAGTTGGGCACGGTGCCGCGTTGGAGGCATTCATTGAGCTGTACCGCAATTCTGGAGTGCAGCGATGTGAAAGTTTTGATCCAGTAGCCTCGCACCATATCTGGTCCGGGTGCTTTCCAGTTCTTGGTTTTGCTCAGTTGCTTTTTGAGCTGTTGACTGGTGATTGAAAGGTCTGGATCTGCTGCGACGTTCTTCTCCTTGACGTTGTGGAGCCATTATGCGACATTGTTGTGCCGTACCTCTTTGCTCCAGATGCCACTCCAGAATCGGATGCTCTCTCCTGCGTTGGGTGAGTCAGAGCTCGTCTATTTTCCTCTAAGGGTTTGATAGGCGTTTTTGGTTCGTGTTGAATAGCTGGTTCTGATGGAATCCAGCTACTCTGGCCTCATAGCTCTTTTTAGCAGATAACCGCTGCTTTAAGGTATCTTTTAAGTTGGTTAGGCCGACTTCGAGGCACCGGTACCTCGATTCGAGCAGTGTCTTCTTTCCCTCGTCGTGGAGATTTCCTCTACGCCATTCGGAGATCCAGCTGAGATGTTTCCTGATCTCAGCAATGTTCTTCTCGCGGCGGTGCTTCCAAGGAGGATCCTTTTCCCGCTGGGTCCGTTGCGGGCGGGGTTGTACCTCAAGGATCCTCACTGCGAGGTCTGCTCCAGCTTTGATGAGGGCGTTTGTCTCAGTGATGTTGTTGGAGTGAATTTTACCAATCACTGAGTTGACTCGAGAAGCAGCTGCTCGAATCTTCGGTTCCGGTAGATGTCGTAGGCTGGGATGACCTTTTGGAGTCGTTTCTATGCTGGAGTTCAGTAGTAAGTCTCGCAGCTCCAGTCGTAGGCTGGGATGACCTTTTGGCGTCGTTTCTACGCTGGAGTTCCGGAGTAAGTCTCGCA
Source organism: Parhyale hawaiensis (assembly GCA_001587735.2). Taxonomy (NCBI): domain Eukaryota; kingdom Metazoa; phylum Arthropoda; class Malacostraca; order Amphipoda; family Hyalidae; genus Parhyale; species Parhyale hawaiensis. Next base: position 5,649,851 of record LQNS02020120.1, on the reverse strand, counting down.
GCTCCAGCAAGTCACTCCGCTGCTGATCGGATAATTTAAAAAAAATTCGGGTTCTGTCTTTTCGTCCATCGAGTCGCTCAGGCTCATATCGTGGGCCGGTAAGTGCCGAGGCCCACGTGGGAAGGATGTGGGAAACCTATAACTGACGAGGAGAAAGACTTATCAACAAAGAAACAGCTAAAGGCACCTCTCCTGATATTATTGCCCGAAAAACAGGACGCCATATTGACACAGTGACGAGATTCTTGAACGACACTTCGCCACGAAAAAAAAAAACGATCAGATGCTGGGCATTCATGGACTGTTACTGATAGAGACATGAGAAATATGATTCGTCAGCTACATAAAAGACCTGGGCAAACAAGCAAATAAATTTTTATGGCAGCTGTGCTTCCTTAAGTACCTAAACCACAAGAAGATGACATCCTTCATTTCCTCGCTTCTGTCAAATCCCCTCTGAAATCGCTTCCTCTGACCCCAAGACATAATATTTTGAGGATGGAATGGGCAGATAAATACATGAAGATCAACAAGAATCATGTTCTTTTCACCGACGAAACCGGGCAACCCTTGATGGACCTGATGGGTGGAGTAAGGGTGATTGTCATCAACACGCAAAACGTCAACAACAGGGAGGTAGTGTCATGATATGGGCTGGTATCATAGGGGATCGACTTGTAAGTCCGGTTATAGTACCCGATGGCGTAAAAATTACATCTGCACCATATTGTGATATGTTAAAGGACATCTTGGTCCCATGGCTGGATGACATGCCCCTTTCGGTGCTTCGAAACTTGATTTTCAGGCATGATAATGCGCCTTCTCACTCTGCCCGTACTACTATAGCATTTTTGGACTCTTTGGAGTTTCATGGAAAGGAACTGATGGTTTGGCCACCACGCTCACCTGGTATAAACCCAATTGAAAACTTCTGGGCCCTTCTGAAAAGTGTTATCTGCGCAGATAGAAGGCAGCACAATTCAAAATCTAAATCTGTCTTATGAGATGCTGTTGCTACAGCAGCAAGGGAAGTTCCACCTTCTGCAATAAAGAAACTGGCTACATGGATTCAAAGATTATTCAAGTTATGAAACATCATGGGGGTCACGTTGACAAAGACGACTTTTTTCAGTCATTGTAAACTTTTGATTAATGATTTCTTGTTTAATAAATATTTTACTCACTTGTGTTGTTCATTTTTGCTCCTTTGGTGGTATAAAATTGTGAATATTTTGTTTTTTAGCCAAAAAGCTATTACCGCCGCTCAAAAAAATTAGAATAATTGACAAAACACATAATTTTTCTAGAACCAGCACGATTAGTCGTTTGAAAATTTACAGACTATAAATATCATAAGTCTCAATTTCTGAGAAATTTCACTAAAATTTATAGCCAAATAGTAGAGATGTGGCAATTCTGCGATAATGCTATTATTGCCGTTTGAAGTGTGGGAGTATGAAATTGGGAATGAAGCAAAGTGGGCACGGAAGACAGACGTACTGAAGGCCTAGCTAATGCCTAAGGTGACGGAAAGAGCCCCCTTGGGTCGCCGGGCCCCGTAACATAGGACGGGCGAACCTAAACTAACCTAACCCTATGGCCCATCCTATACACACGTTCTGGTAATCATAACTAACTCAGAAATATAGAATTTTAAAGCTAGCTGCTAATTATTTCTAGCTTGAAAAAAGCATTTTAAAGAATTTTTTCTCAGGCAACTTAATATAAAAACGATCACTTACACTTAGCATAACTAAAATATAGATTGTACGGTAATTACCTTTGCCAAGGAGGTTTCGTCTCTGTCGGAGTTTGTCTGTCACCAATAAAACGCGAAAAGTTTGCAGGAACGGTCAGAAATGCTAAGGGTAGCTACTAATATACAAGTTTTGATGAAGATTTGTTCGTCCGCCGGCGGGTCTTGTTTTTTTTTTCTATCCAGAACATAGCGAACTCCAAAAGTTATCGGCAGACCTGCAAGAAATTAAGAGGAATTGAAAAAAAAATCATGGATTCAGGACCAAGTTGGATGTTTCATTAACAGTGCGTCGCTCGGCGAAGGTGTGCGCTTCTCTAGTTTCAAATATTTGCGGTGTAGATCTGCCGATTCCAAGCATGGATCAGTATCAGTAAGACCAACTCTTTGACAAATGTAGTCAAATTGAGTTTAAGAAACTCTTGATTTTGGTAGAAAATCGTTCATTTGACTCATAGCAGCTAATCTCCTTTTTAATTATCTATTAAAATCATATATTTCATATGTATTTTTATTTAATCACAAACACATTTATCTATATAATCAAGGCGAATGCAGTGTGCATTTATTCATTGTTATTTGCTTCAGCCTTCACTTATCCACAGTTTGTACTCTTGCCTACATGTACCCGTTATCTGCCTCTGTTTACACTTATTCACTGTTATTTCGCCAGCCGTTACCCGTGCACAGTTATTTGTCCATTATAAGTACTGTATTATATTCTCAGATTGAGCCTCCCTGCCTACAGCGTACACTATGACTTAACGAGAGGAAGAAAGAAGGGACATATACAGTAGAATGCCGAGAAAACAGTCGAACCTATGCCCGAGGGTGCACCCACTCAAGATCAACGCGCATAGAAACGGTAAGTCGGGAAAGAAAAGGAGAAAGAGAGAACACAAAGTGATAAGTAGGAGCAAGGAAGTGGAAGGAAGCAAAGTGGGCACAAAGGGAAGGCGACCCGAAGACCTGGATAAGGTAACCTGAGAGCCCAAAGATCATCAGTCCATAGCCCGGAGCCAATCCTATGCCCCCAGGTCCCCAGGAGAGATCTGGTTGAAAAATACTTTTACTTAATTTGGCTAATCGTTTCTCAATATATGTCAACTCATGATAGCACAGCACTGATAAGCATTATCGAGGCAACGCAGAAAAGTTGTTGTCTATCTGCGTCTACCGCACACCCTGTTCTACCTTTATACACATCCTCATCTACTATTATATATCATGTCTATTTCTACATCAACTTGTGAGCGAGAGAAACCAAATTTAAAGTTTTGCTGCGTAGACCTCTCAGGTACATCGCATGTGCGACCTAGTTCAGCAGGTGGCTGTTACGTCGCAGCCGCTGCCAGTGCCGGGAGGCAGTCTTTAATCTGCACTCGATCTTGCTGGATGTCGGTTCTCGCTCTCCTCCTAAGCCCCATTGCCAGTCATTTGAAACTTTTGTGATTGTTGAGAGTAATACGCAAGATTTTTTCATAGTACGTGCAGTAAGCTTTGGAACCTTTTAACAATTCTTTGTAAGCTCAAATAACCTATTTTAGACCAATTTTACCAGTGGAAAAAAAATTTAATAAACTTAAGATTTTTACTGAACTATACTTGATTCCTGAATGCAAGGTAACAAAAGACAACAGTAAACTGAAAGCACTCTGAAAAATGAACTAATCTAAAGTAAAAGTTAAAAACCCTACGAATATTATCGGGTACTGTTGGCGCCTGACAAGCAATAGTAAGCCATAGTATTAGAACGTGTATTTGGTGCCCGGTACCATTCATTTGGTGTCAGGTGTGTTGGGGGTTTTTCGATATCCGAATTCAGTATAGGTTAACTTACCTTGCTGACTCTGAAACAAATCGATTAATGGTGAAGTTATATAACAGTCGTACAATGGCTGCTGGTGGTAATTCGGAAGAAAACCTGCAACTAGTGATGGAACAGTTAACTGCAGTGGTTAGCAATATGAACCGCCATTCAAGACCTCCCCCTATGCCCTTCGATCCAGGAGCAAGAGCTTTCGATGAATCGGAGTTTTTCAAAATCTTTGAAGCGTATGCTGCCCATACTTATGAACCTAAAGCACAGAACAGCGAATCGTGGCTAGTGGCTCTGAGGTCGTTTCTACTTGGAGATGCCCTGCAGTCCTTCGTAGCCATATGCGCCAGCAAGTTGGACTACGCGACTGTTAAAGAAAATTTGATTTCTCTCTTCACTCCGCGAGACGTACTACGAACAGGCAAGATCACGAACTTCATGAATTCTCAACGATACCCTGGTGAGTCTTTTGCTGCGTTTGCAATGGGAGTGACTGGACTTGCGGCTAGTGCATTCAGTGACACACTAGAACGAAATAAACTAGTGATGAGTAAATTAATGTCAGCAGTGCCAGATAACTTGAAAGCGCAAATTATGGTGCCCGGTAACAAACTAATCAAAATCTACCCTGCTTACATGTGTCTACACTAGCCCGCTTACCACATTTCTTACTAATTTAAGGAATCTAGGTCTTGTAGTTGTTACGTAGGGGGAGGCTCCGGAGGGGTCGAACATGTGGCGGAAGGTATAAAAAAGATGGTAGAGAGCACAAGAAGTCAGATACTGTCCCATAGAGAGGTGGGACGGAGGGTGGTGGGGTGGGCGACTGGGCGGTACACTCAAACAAGTGGTTAACGGTGTGGTGACCGCGGTGGTATTCGGGGCAGGATTCTGAGTCCGCCAGCCCGACCCTGTGGCGGTAAGACATCAGGGAAGAGCAAAAACCTGAACGTAACTGTGACAGGGTGGAGCGGACCGCTCGTGAGAGAACCGCCTCATCGGATGAGATCTCCGGTGGGGCAAAGCCCAAAGCCCTGTTAAACAGTTTACAGGGAGGCGGTCTATTGAAAAGTGCACGGCAGACCGATGGAGGGAGGAAATAGCTGAACGGTACTCTTCAGAAGGCATGATATTGTGTCTGTTAGTAAGTGGTTGACGTCGGATTGGAAGTTGGTTGCTAGGTTGTGGCGGATGAGACGGGGGACAGCCTGCGCGGTGACGACAGAGTGAGCTGGGTGCTCGGGACGAAGGGCGGAAACAAGGTATTGACGGCACTGCAGGTTGAGAGATTGGTCGACCCTCAGGTGTTTGGACTCGGGGTGGAGGTGGTCATAGGAAGCCACGTGAAAGCAACCAGTCGCTATGTGGAGAGCAGCGTTTTGAACCGTCTGCAGCTTGCGAACAGCGGATTGGCAAGCTCCAGGTTACCAGACTGGAGCAGCGTAGGTGAAGAGAGGACGGATAAATGCCTTATATGTAAGAAGCAGGGTCTCTTTGCACGGGTCCCAGCGTGTGCCAGCTAGGGCCTTGAGCAGTCTGAGGCGGCTGGAGGCTCAAGCAGCTGTGGAAATGAAGTGCGGTGTAGAAGTAAAGTTGGTGTCAAATGTGACACCGAGAATCTTGGTGAGGCGCTCCCGAGGCAGAGCGGAGTTGTCAACAGTGATAGCAGGATCGAGTCTAGACTGAAGGGTGTCGGCCGTCCATAGCGTTGAATTGGTCTCAGCAAGACCAGGCGAGAGAGTCTCAGTGCACTACACGAGTCCGAAACAGACTTCACTCAGGCAACCATGACATTGCGGACAGTAACGCCACAAACAATGTCAAGTTTACCCGGTAGTGACTGCAAGCATATACAATTGTGGTAAACAATAAAATTCTTGTACACTAAAGCAGCTGCACGCACCGTCCTTAATCCTCACTTGTATGCTTGTATGCAGAACAAAAATCTCCGTTACTTGCAGCTACAACAAATCATGAATGAGATAAGAGCACAGGACTGAGCACATAAGCAGCCACAGCTAAATGAGCGAAACAAAAAGAAAAGATTCGCACCTTCTTGTTGAGCGTGAGAGCACAATCGGTGAACTCCTGCGGGCTGAGCGGCGTACGGAAGAGTTGGAGCAGCTGGTAGAGAGACACGCCGCTACGGGGGAACCTCTCCTCATATTTCCGACACAGCTCATGTTGTTCACTGCCAAACATTATACAGGCAACATTATTACCTCCGCCCCAGAGGATACGCTTTGTCCACATTTGCCGGTCCGTTGGTCACCAAAATAACTCAAAAGTTAGCTATAGGCCTAGACGGAACTTTGAAAAACTCAGCGGAGCAAATTGATAAATTTTTGGTGAGGATTAAGAGGAAATTCTGCTTTATGGACCAATTAAAATTGTTTGTTAAAATTGTACTGCTTGGCGGCTCTGAGAGTGCTTCTCTAGCTAATATTAAATTCCTAGTTTCACCACCGTACCCACGACAAACAAAGTGATACAAGCCATATTTCTCACTAATTATGTCGTAACAGAATGGATAATATATCCCGGCATTTCTGCCGCAAGTCTCAATTGACCCAAGGCGCGAAAATTGGGCGCAAAGCAGCTCTAAAGTGATGAAACACACACTCGTGCAGGGGTGCCTGTTCGGGGCCCCCACACGGGAGCAGGTACGAGTTTCATGGCATGGATAGCTGACAGCCACAGCGGCAGCTGAGGCTGGCAGCTGACAGCCACAGCGGCAGCTCAACTCGCGCAACATGAGACGTAGGGCCTACCAAACAGTGCAAGCTTTAACTATACCTTACCAGCAGGAGCTGCGAGCGATGCAACATCCCCTGCGGATAGGTGCTCAGGACATCTCATGGGGGGTCGTGGGGCTCATATAGGGAGTTCGGCGTCATTATGCAAATCTTATTTTTTCAATACAATCTTATTTATCAATCTTATTTTTTTAATACCTAGCAATATTCACAACAACAATTCTGCTCTTATGCAAAATAGAAAAAGTTGTGTTTAAGGTGTCTGGCTTAAGCATGCAAAGGTAAAAAAAATGGTTTCTACTGTTTCAACAAATAAATAATCAAACTAGAACGCCTCGGTGGCGTAAGACCATCACCCGCGGTGGGGGGGGGGGGAAATTCAACGAAGTCATTTTTTATGAACGAGGCTAGGGCACAGCCCCATTTCTTCTCAGAAATTAGCTCTTCAGTTATAACATAGGAAAAAAATAGAACACCCCGTTCTCCAGATAACCTCCTGCGGTGAAGAAAATTCAACGCCGTCATTTTTTATGGCCAGCTAGGACTAGTTTTCTGGCATGAGTCACATTTAGGTCAACCCACCAAACTCCCTACAAAAAATTATGAAGATTGCTCAACTCCTTCGACCACTTATTGGGTTGACAGACATATAAATACACAAATATACATTTTAAACCTTCAACAAAAACATTATGACCTCTCTCACTTTGTTCGTGGGTGATAATGAACAGAAAAATAAAATAACTAGAAGGCAACGCAAACACAATCGGTAAAATGCTCTTCATTTCACCTCAGTTGTTAATATAGCCCACTCTATTATTGCGGATCTTCAGGAGACGCTTAACGACAGATGAAGTTACATTAAACACTTCACGAGGTTTGATCGACCCACAGGCACCTTCAATTGCATTCCAAAGAGCATCCAGGTTGTTATATTGCTTTCCATCACCACAAACGTTCCGTTTAATGATGGCCCATAAATTTTCAATGGGGTTTAAATCGGGACTGCTGAGGGCCAAAGCATCAGATTGAGCTTGTTGAAGCCGTCATCAAGGAACCAACTCAGTATAACGGGACTTGAGCGCTGAGGCATTATCCGGCTGAAATACTAAAGATTTTCTGTCCAACAGAGTTTGGTCTTCCAACCAGGTAACAAAGTATTCCGTAAGACACGGGCAGTATCCCTAGGAATTTATTTTTACCCCTTCTAGTACAATCAACGGTCTAATGATCTCGTTTCCTTCGATTCCAGCCCCGAACATTATCCCTCCGCCGTCTTGCTGTCGGCAAATACGGGTTCATATAGGGCGCCCTTTCAATACCCAACCAGACGTCGACGACCATCTGTCTGGTCCAACCAGCGTGCTGCGGCATTCGAAAGCAACATTGGTGTAATTCATTTCAGCATATTTTTCAGCCCATTGAACACGCTTTTCCTTGTGAATTTTGCTCAGTGGCGATTTTTTAGCCGGGTTCTTTACTTTTACAAGGCTCCTCAGCGTCTCACCCCTCGGAAGGTTTTTCCATATGCGGTGCTCAAGATGCATCAAAATTCTTTTGCTAGTAGAATAGTAGAATGAGGTGTTCTAACCATCTCCCAAGCAATTTAGCGCTTATCCCTACCTGTAAGCTTCCTTAAATGAGCTCTTTCAAGTACTTTCTTAGAGGTTTTACCATTTATTACATATGCTTTGATTGTTGGGCATATTCAGTTTTTTCCCTATTTTTGAACACTAGAATAACACTGGGCTCCATTTTTAACTTTTTAAAAGAGGTTTAGCGTTTGTCAGCACATATTATATGCATTTTGCATGCTGAGTTTGGAAATATAACTCGTTTTGTTCAATCAGGTCAAGACTTTCCTGCTATTTCAGTTTTAAGAAAACAAATGATAACCAAATAATACTTATATTTTCAGATACGACATAAATCTTGGAAAATGTGCAACTTATACCAACATAGGACACAACTAGATCTTCATGTGAACTTCAAGATGAAATACATCTCCATTACTCGAATATCCTCGAGCAAACGCTCTAATAGCTTTCCGCTCAAATCACCACAATTTTCCTGAATATACAGTAAAACCCCTCTAATCCGCACCTCAATAATCCGAACCCCTCCCTAATCCGAACATCTGAATATAGTTTGAAGTGCAATCCAAACTATTAAGAATTTTTAGAATTAATAGGGTAAAGTACAGAGTTCGTGCAAATACATCTGTAATCCGTACAAGGCGCTTCTCATTTTTTTCGGATAAAGGGGGTGATGAGCAAAAAATATGTGTGAGGTGCTGTTCAGAAGGTACGAACAATCTCTCTATAATTCGTATTAGTGCGGAATACAGAGTTTTTCTTTGGATTTGTAAGTACCCTGTTAATCCGAAATCCCCGCTAATCCGTCACCCCCTTCCCCCCGTGCTGTGCGGATTAGAGGGGTTTTACTGTAGTCTAAATGCGAACCAAGGAAATGCATTTTAATGGACATGCATGCACCTAGACCTTGATAGCTTTTCAGGGGCTAATTAACAAGACGTTCATATCCTCAATTTTGGTGGTTGCCTAAAAGTGGATCACAATAAATAAATACAATAACTGGTAACTCATTGTCCCTACCTATGGCCTTTTTGGCCATTACTCAATGCATATTTCATAACTTTGTTGAAAGAAATTATAAAATACTTATGCACGCTCTCTAGAACCCCTTTTATTATTAATTTATTGTGAAAAAATTGAAATTAAGCATTCTTAAAATTCATCAGACAACACATTATTTCTAATAATTTATGATCTTAAAATTGAAATAGAATGAAAATCAGACCTGATAGTGCTAAATTGCTTACATTTCTCAATTCAGAATGCAAAAGCAATATAGAAACACTTGACAAACCCTAAACCTCACAAATGATGCAGACCAGTGTAATCCAGCCGGGCACCTAAAAACACTACTTTTTATTTTTTTTAACAGGATTATTGAACTGAATACTGCTATGTAGTATCACCTGAGAAGGAAGAATATATCGTAATTAAACGAGTTACAACAAAATTTCGGCAGTAGTAAAACTTTGATCAACATAATTTTTATTGCAAACATACGAGTTGAATAATAAAGCTGCACCCAGTATAGATATTCTGTCAGATACAGACAATATTATAGAGATCCATTATATGAAGGATTCTGTCCCCATATGCATCTTCTTCACAGCTCATGTTACGCACTGCCAAACATTATAGAGAGACACACCACTTTCATCCTCAGTATTACATTCATTATAGATCTACCATCGTGACAAATGTGACACAGGGAACATGTGAGTGAGTGAATCACATTGCACATTGGCGAATTATCCAAACCATAGAGAGCCTTTAGCCTATCGCCACCGAATCCCGTATTCCGGGCACAACAGCGTGAACCTTAACTTATCTGCTCCGGCTTCTGAACCGCCCATATTGGCGTAACCTGCTAGTGAATATTGAAAGCCACTTGGTGTTCAACTCAAGGCAACCCGTCTGCTTAAGCACGCACTAGAGGGTGGCCTCATAGGTACGGCAGCTCATATTGGCGATAACATGGCGCACTGCCAAGCATTACACGTAATAAGATCCAACTCTCTCTATATAATAATGCGCTTTTTTGATATTTGTGAATTAATTACCTCCGCCAAGGAGGTTATGTGTTTGCTGATGAGTTAATCTGTTTGTTTGTCACCAAGATAACTCACAAAGTTATGGACGGATCTTTACGATATTTATAGGGATTGTTAGGTACGTTAAGAGTAACAGATGATTAACATTTGGTGAAGATCAATTCAACCGTTTGTAGGCCTCTTTTTGTCTCTGAAGTCTGAACCATAACTCAAAAAGTTATACACAATTTTTTACGAAATTTACATGAGTTGTTAGGTATGTCACGAAGAGAAAATGACCAAATGTTTGTGATGATCTGTTGGTTCATTTGTTTGTCTCTGTGTTTGATATATAAGTTAGCAAAATAACTGAAACGAATCTTGATGGAATTTACAGGAATTGTTATAAATGTTAAAAGACATAGATGATCAAATTTCGGCGATGATCGGTTAGTGTGTTTGACTAATGTTTGTCAATAACACATCTTGAAAAGTTAAGAACGGATTTCCAAGAAAATTACAGAAGCGGATATTACTGTCAAAAGGCATAAATTATCAGATTTTGGTGCTAAAAATTATGCCATAGTTTCAGAAGCAGTTTGAATATGTGGCTAATGTTGCCTTGCTTGGCGGAGGTGTGCGCTCTCAGCGTTCTCTACTTCGTGAGTGTACTGAGCCGACGCCACTGACGGCAAAATTCGAACTGCCGTCCGCTCGGTGTTCATGATCTTTCTTTTTACCTCAGCCAAGAAAGTTATTATGTCTTCATTGAGTTTGTCTGTCTGTCTGTCCTCAAGATATCTCAAAAAGTTAAGGACGGATCTTGACAAAAATTTACAGGGATTTTTAAGTATGTTAGGAGGAACAGATGAATAACTTTTAGTGAAGATCCATCCGTTCATCCGCTTGTTTGTTCGTTTGTCTGTCTCTTTCTTTCTTAACGCCAAAACTAAGAAAGCTGTGAAAGGATTTTTATAAAATTTATGTGACTTGCAGACATAATATGAAGAAAAAATGAACAAATATTTGTGACGACCTGTTTGTTCGTTTGTCTATGTTCGATTTTTGTTTATTAGCAAGATAACTCAAAAAGTTACTGAGGTATGCGCTCTCAAGAGTACTGTAGTTAGCATGGAAATTGAAGACTTTTTTTATCCAGCCCAAACCGGTAGTTCTATGAGAGGAAGACCTGCATTATGTCAAGAGAAACGGGGCAACCGCAGCAAGCGCATTGACACACAATATCAGTGCACAAAGAAACAGGAAGTCAGGAAAGAAGAGGAAGAACATATCAGCAGGAGAGTGAAATGGAAGGAAGCAAACCGGGCGCAAGGGCAAAATATCCCGAAGACCTAGTAAGGCTGAGGTAACCCATGGTAACCCCTTGATGCGCTGCACCCCGTAACAGGGGATGTGCGAACACAAGTGACATAATGCTACTGATTAAGATCCTTCCTATGCTCCAGAGAGGTCACTGTTCCTGTCAATGATCCGTACAGAAAGATTAATGACACCTATTTGTGACTAATGAGTCGAAGATGTCAGTTCTAAGAGGGCAATGTATGGAGTCTCGTGGGAGTACTGATCGCACCTACTGTGGTGCGTGTGGCTAGTTTAGGCTACAGTAATACTAGCGCCGCGACTGCAGGCAGCACGACGCAATACGCTAGTTTAGGCTACAGTAATACTAGCGCCGCGACTGCAGGCAGCACGACGCAATACGCTCGTCTAGGGTACAGTAATACTAGCGCCGCGACTGCAGGAAGCACGACGCAATAC
>LQNS02020120.1:5587985-5598209 GCA_001587735.2 Parhyale hawaiensis | reverse complement strand
CCCTGCCGTCACCAGTACAGGCTTTGGCCGAAAAGAAGAAGAAGAGAAAGGATAAGAAAAGAGCATTAGGTGGTACTACCTGAAGGAAGAGAGAGAGGAGCAGACTGTGGAAGACTGAGTACCCAGCTATGGCACCAGCCTGTTAATCTCCTCTCAGGGATACCGTTGGACCAAAAGAGGACTCATCCGCCTTTAGAGTGGCATTTCCTCCAACTCAGGGGCTACCCGGAGCCATAAACCCACAGCCGGCTCATAGCAGTGCTCGCAGTCACATTTTATCAAGCAACGAATTTGTTGCATTGCATGTCGCTTGCTGCTTCAATGTGTTCCCGGCCAAAGTGGGCACGTAACACAGACGTCCCGGAGGCCATGTAAAAGGCTAAGGTAACCTACACTTGTATGTGTGTGCATCAGTAATGGCGTACTTACTGCGCAAGAGTCAGCTGGTGAGCACAAGACCTGCTTACTTGCTATAGATGGCAATGAGTTGCTGAGCTAAGTCACTTTTGCCCGCAATTTCATCATATGGGTCCAACAAGCCATCCTCGTGCTTGCCTCTGTTGGCGACCTGCTCATAAATTGAGGAAATTAATACAACAATGGCAAAGTAGCAATGGAATCAAATCGTGCCTTCAGTATCACTTGGCGATTCAGCTGTGAACTTCATTAAATAAATAAATGTTTTTCGATATGAACATTTTATCTCGGCATTCCTCCAGAAACTTCCTGTTAGGCAGTGCCCAACTACTGGACAGGAAAAATGAAGCGGATACAGTGGCCTGCAAAATTTTAAGGAACATTGAAAGGAGTTCAGAATTTGAGGAACAGTGAAAGGAGTTCAAGGAAATCATTTATTATGAATAAAGTAGAAGATGCACACAGCTGTGCATTACGACATCAGTCATTCAATTATTCAACATTTTTAATTAAAAATTCGAGAGCATTTAACTCAACAACTCGACATTAATAGCAAATAAGGGAATTTTGCCCCTGTGCAAAAGTTATGGAACACATAAAAATATCCAAACAGTCAGAAGAAAACTTAAAGAACTAATATTTAGTAAACATTTCCTTACTATCTATAACTTCTGCGCACCTCTGACTGAAGATCTAATCAATTTATTGCAAGAAGAAGGAGTTAATGCCCCCACTGCTCCTCAAGTATCCACCATAATTCTTCAGTATTTTGGGGGTTCCTACTGTGAGCTTTGTGCCCAATTAGCTTCCAATGGATCGCAATTGGATTAAAATCGGGGCTCTAGAGCGGCCAATCCATAACTGAGAGCTTTTGGTGTTCAAAGAACGCTTTAACCTTTCTAGCGGTGCGGCAGAGAGCATTAGCTTGCATAGAAGTAGGGTAATGCAAACTTGTGGCGTGTAGGTATGGAAGCAAATGCTACTGTAGCAATTGCCCATAAACTTATGCATTGAATTTGTAATGTAAGCGAACTAGTGGTCCAGGCCCATCAGTAGAAAACTCCACCAAATTTCACTGTTTTCTTGAGACATTTCACAGATAGTCTTTCTCCTACTTTGCGCCTGATGATGATTTTCCGTCAGATCCGATGACGTTGAACTAGAGACGTCACTATAATGTACCCTAGACCACTGTTCATCAGTCCAGACACTATGTTCCTGAGCAAATTGAAGCCTACTTTTTATTAAGAATTCAGGGAGTTGGAAACAGGAACGCGTGCTTTTAAGCCAGCCCGTTGAAGCCTTTGCGAAACAGTGGACCGAGACACAGTTCCACCTGACATAACCTTAATCTCACGTGAAATTTCTGCACCAGACTAGAAACAGTCTCATACTCATTCTGATAATCAGCAACTCTTCTTAAGGAGGTGTCTTGGGTGGCCGCCTGGTTTTCTTTCCAGCTTCTACATGTCCAAATTTCTTATATTTAGCGATGATACGCTGAACATTAGTGGTGACCTTCCTATCATGGCCGAAATCCCCGGCAGGGTGTCACACCGCGCCAGGTGCCCACTCACCATCCTACAACGCCGCTTTGTACCATCCCTAACGGCACACGATAGGATTATCGCCTGCCATACGTATGCGGCTCCAGTCGCGCCACGCACGCCTGTAGCTTGGTCGAGTCACCGCTTGAATGCATATTTAACACTTACGTTCATTCTCTAATGTTGTCCACTGTCTACGAAAGAAACAAATTTTCATCTGTGTAACTTCAACTAGTATTATATGAAATTATTATCTGTATATGAGCAAACTTACTGCAGTGTATAGAATTAAGTAATCACGTTAGAATTTGATTATCTGTTGCTAAAAATTTGAGCCGGTATCACACCCGATCTTGCAGACAGAGCCTGAGATAAAACTAGCAAATGACTTTGTTTTTGCTTAAACCTCTCCTGCTACGTTTTTCTCGAAGGATAGGTTACGCCTGAGTGTGTAACCTGTCACGAAGACAGTTTCGCAGTCTGGCACACGACCAGGATCACGAACTGGTTAGCCTTAGCGGACTGAACAAGGCAAAGAGAGTACTCCCAGGATTTCCTAGGATCCCTCCACTAAAGTATTAGCGGAACCACACGGCGACGGCTGTACCCTCGGTCTTTTCCGGGTCTGTCATAGTCTGGCGCGTAAGGAGGGATCCCCACGCTAGCCAAAGCAGCTAGGCACTACGGCCAACAGCTACAAGCCGGACGACCCGCGAGTAATACCTGGACCGTCCGTAGGGGCGTTTTTCAGGCGTAACTTTTGACGCTGCACCTATTTGTTGTTGACTTTGTACTCTCTGATTTTTACATAGATTTTTTTTTTCTTCGCGCTCTAGTTGTTAAGTAAAGCCTATGCAAACTTGCCATTGCAATGCTTTGTTTCTTGTACCTTGGGTTAGTTTGTAGTCCTAACAAACTTCATATTAGTTTCTTTTGATATTCAGTTTATGTAATGTTATGTTGAGGGAAATGTATTATATATATTACAATAGCTGAGTAAGAAAATATTTTGCAAATATCATTGAAACAAAGTATATATTGATAAATTTATATGCTAATATATTTGTATGTTTTGCGTCACGCTGTTAAAGAAATAGGCGAAAAATAAGCCAGGCTGCAGAAGATAGTGAAAGTTGGATCCTTATTTCTTTATCTCAATGCACCTCTTGCTTGAAACACCTTGGAATTGGAAAAATAGAGATATTACAGCTTCTGTAAGCACGGCCATGCAGTCATATTTTTATAACCTTTTCCATACATTGAACAAAATACGTTTGTTCTCAGTTTACTGCAAACAAATTCACAAGCTAATCAACAAAGGGCAGACGAAGCGATAATTTTTTCACGGGCAGGAGACGTTCTTCTTTCAGCTTCCTGACTTCCTTTTGAAGGAGCAGATTTCACTTCAACACAAAATCTTTGCTGTACTGAAGGCTTGTTTGGTATTATGGATATGCGGCGGTAACGATTGTGCTTCTTACATAAATTGAAAGACAGTGCACTTATCTCTTATTACAATTTGAGTCGGTTGTTGGAGCGCATGTTTCAGAAGCATATTAGTGACAAAGGCATATTAAATGAAAAGGTGTCGTCTCAAAGTCTTCGCTGCCATTTCTGACAGCACAGGCACTCTAGTGCAATAATAATTACCATGAAGAAAACCTGTTTATAGGGTGGGCCGAATTGTGTTTTTTTTCTCATGCCTAACTTTCTGTTTTGAGATGATTTCCGGGCTGATTATTGCATATCATGGCACAGATATAAGGCTATCAAACTGTATCAAGTAACTGGCATTAGACAATCTAGGTACTCCATTATCAATGGCAAACAAACAAAATATGTTCACATACACAACATATTTTATTATTTTTTTAAATTTTGAGACTGAAAATTCGGAATTAATTGGTATTTTTTTTTTAAATGGGACTCGGGAATCGGAGTCGGGCTAGAAATACAGACTCCTAGAGCAAGAGAAATTCCGACTCCCTCTCATATCCTCCTACTCCCCCATCAATCCTCAGGCTCCCCCATCAAATCCTCAGACTCCCCCATCAATCCTCAGACTCCGGCAGACTCTAACTCCACAACCCTGAATTGGACAGACTTGAAAACTTTGTTCTAACTAACGCTCACACAGATGTTTCAACACAAAAAAGTAACTTGTAATGAGAGTAAATACACAGCATACTCGCTAGGTCGAAGCGTTCTTCTTGCTCAAAATTTACGGAAGCCTAATTAGTACTGAATCAACTCTTCGAAGCTTAGGACCAAAATTGAATTAAAAACTCGCAGTCTGTTTTCTAGTATGAACAAAGTGTTCCCTCTAGCAGGACGCTTGAATGCTTGCTTTTACACGCAGAATAGGCGGGATCTCGCTGTTAGACTGTCGCACCAGGCAAGTTCTAGCGCTTTTCAAGACGCTACTATGGGGTACACGGCCCTCAGCAGAAATGTGGATGGTCGAGGGTCACAGCTCTTTAAGATCTGTGGTCGAGAGCAGCCCTGCCCTCTTCTGGGACAGTTGGCCTCTATTTCTGTAGCTTGAACCAGCATCTGTGGTTTTCCCAGTGGGGCGGAGTATGGTCAGTCACGCTGATTTTACCTTTTTAACATCTCTACATGAGCCGGTAATATGTACAGCAACACACCAGGAAACGTGGCTCCAAATAACCTTGGCTGGACGAATGTAACTACACTACCTCTACGACCCGTGCTACACAACCTAAAGAGCCCGAGCAACATACAGACCAATTCTACTGTTATACCACAAGACAGTAGCTAAGAAACGTACCGTTTCATGCACAGATATCATGTCGGCAATTTGTAAGCTGAGATATCGCTTGCTGTAATCCATATACTTGAGGCTAACCGCCAACTTCTTGCACAGACTGTAATAGCCATTGACAATTTCTGGGTCCAAACGAGCCTGTGCAGAGAGAAAGAGGCATTTATTAAATCAGAGGAATCTCAACATACCAACACTGAAAAAAAAAATCATGAGATTAACTTTATACGCACGGGAATGTACAGAGAAAGAAAGAGACATCAAATCAACTGGAAATACATGGGAATGTACAGGGAGAAGAAAAGGCATCAAATTAGCTAACTATTCAAGGGAATGCATTGAGAAAAAACGAGCGGCATCAAATCATCAAGTGCATGCAATTTAGATGGTGCAGAGTACGTAAGAAAGGCGTATCATTTGGATTCACAAGAAACTGTGCAGTGAAAAAGGCACCAATTCAACTCGATCCACATGAAATTACATAGAGAAAAAAGGCTTCTAATCAATTGTATTAACGCAACATCTTTGAATCAAGTGGATGCACAGCAGACGGCTTTAAAAAAAGCTTTGAATCAACTGGATACACACGAGATTGTATTAATTCAAAAGGCTTTTAATCAACCGGATGCACGTGACAATGTATAACAAAATAATAAGAATGTTCCCATGGACAGTAGCTATCTCATCAGTACTTCGTGAGTTTATCATCCAGCTCATGGTTCAATCACGGCCCTCTCCAGAACTCGCCTCATACGGCAGGCATACTCTTCAATCAAACATTGAAGCGAGTATTGCTTTCTTCCTACAGATCGACCAGCCGCGCAATAATGCACTACTTTGAGTTCGTTAAACACTTCAGCGTTGCAACAACTGTAAATGTAAAGTCAACTTGACCACACCGCCAACTGGGGAACCCACATGCACTGGCTTGTGCTCCAGATATAGGCCTACAGGATCCAGAGGAGTATATGGCTGCAGTCGACCAATGATTGCTTAGAGTTATGGCGCCAGTGGCGGAAGACTCCACGCGACAATCTGTGCCCCCTTACCCTCCCCATTGTTGGCAAAGGTCAGTAAACCCACAGCAGCACGCAGCTCCATATCTACCATGTAGGGTTCCGGGCTATCAATTCCTTCCTCTATGTGTAGATGAGTCTCTCCTCCCCAGACCTTTCCGATCTACAATCTCTCAATTGTGTTCAAGTCACTGTTCAGTCTTAGCAGGCTAAAAGTTCCGAGTAGGATGGATTTATGATCCTTCCTGTCACCTCTGTGGACTAGGTGAACAGACGTAAGTCACCTTTTTCCATGTGCTAGTCACCCCACTGATCTTCCGGCGAGTAGCCTTTGGCTAGACCCACTTAGAGCTGCACATTTCCTTGCTTCTCTTCAATTTTCTTACTATCTTTCTCTTCTGCCCAGGCTCTCTCTGGAGTCACCCCCCCCCCACGAACGGGCACAGGTGACCCTAACAATGGCAACGAACACCATCAGCGTACTTTTACACAGCAGGTCGGGAAGAACAGAATAAAGCATCATAAGTGAGGGTATAAAAACGGAGGTAAACAAAGTGGGTATGGAGGAAAGACGTCCCAAATATCAAGCTAAAACTAAGATAATCCATGGAGCCCTGAGGATGCTGCTCCCCATCTCAGGCAAATGCTAGCAATAAGCAACAAAAATCTCAGGAACGCATGGTGTCTAGCGACCAGGACTTTTAAAATTCCCTGATTTTTTCCTGATTTTGCTTCAATCTTCCCGAGTGTCACACTGTCCATATTTCTTTCAAATAATGGGATCACCAATGGGTTATGGGCTGAATGTGACTGAAACCGTTACAAATCCCCCTCACAATATTAGGATTTTCAGCAAAGTAAAGCTAGACAGTCGTCCCGCTTTCCCCGGCACTGCAGAACAAATAATCCTCTACTAGGCTCAGGCTCTGGGGGAACGCCACATTCATAAAGATAACCCAACAAAATGAGAACCATGAGCAAAAATTCCCGGAGTATTTGATTCCTGGTCCCTTTCTAACTGAGTTTTCCCTGTTCTCCAGACCGCCTGACACCCTGGTTCAATGGAAAACCTCAGGAAGTTCTTAAACAGAAAGACTCCCCTGCCAATCTATAACATTTCTTCGCTTGTACCTCCTCTCCACTCTCCAATTCCGCCATCAAGACTCCTCTACACAAGGAATGATCAATGTAATAGCTGTTCTTATTCATAGCTTCATTCTCACACAGTTGTGTCAGTTGTCTTCATTTCTTCATTAAAGTGATTTTACTGTTTTTATATCGACTTGTACTTACACTACCCACTGCTGTAAAACTTAAAATACTAATGACCCGCGGCCCACGAGATGATAATCCATTTTATACTGATTTCCAATGGGGAAAAGTTTTTCACATTCTCAATTTCGTTTCAGGAACGAAATTGATAAAAACGAGAGGTGCTCACGTATCCAGCACCGAATCTTGCTGAATGACGTTTTGTTGAAGGCAAACGAGAAAGGAGATGCATCAAATGAATGTTCAAGTCACTCCACACCTCCGACCGAGCACACAATTTAGGTTAAGTAAAATAGAATGAGGCAACAGTGTGGCGTGAGGTATCTCCTATGATTTCCTTGTCAACAGTGGCATGGTGAACCGGCCTCGCCACGCCACACACACGGGCATTGTTTCATAACCTGTACCTTTGCAGCCCCACAGCAGGGGAGTTAAACATGAGAGCTAAGCACCGCCTGACACAAGTAAGAGAAAGGATGGTTTAGAAGACAAGCAGGGTGGAGAAGCGCGCAGTTAGCCCAACAGATTATATGTGTATGAGATTAGTAATTACACATATTTGCTAATATTTGCTAGCGCAGCTATTCTAAGCCGGATCATGCCGAAGGCCAAATATTTTGTCTCGACAATTCTGCTGGAGAGTTTGGAGTGACGGCAAACTTACAGATTTTTGGCAGGGGCTCCACTTCTGACAGGAAATAAAACGCTGAGTATCTCTAAACCTATACGGCTCGGCTGAATCAATTTGCAAAGCCATGCAGCACTGGTCGATAGACGTGCAATGGGAAACGTTGGTCAGGTGGTGCTGTTTGGAGTTCAGGGGCGGGTAGAACGCACTATGCAACTGCAACAACTAATTGAGCTGCCACTGCCGCACCGCACGTTCCGGCCACACAAAGCACCCTTTGCTCCCAACCGATTCTGGTCTCACCTAACTTTGCTCTGCCCTTACCCTCTCTTCAACCTCAACTCCGTATCTCCAACCTACTGCCTTTCACTTCACTTTTGACTCAATGGGTCCCGGGTCACTTCGGTGGCCTAGCCTCGTTGATTGCTGACCGGTTCATAGAAACATTCGGCAGCAAACACCGTGGCGAAGGATCTCCCCCAATAACTACCGATGCACTTGTGTCCTTGTGAGGGGGGTTGATTTCTTAAATGAAGCCCCATCGAGTCAAATTTCCGCTCTGTCCTAAACTCTTCCTTCTGGGAGCCTTGTGAGGTCGGACTGCCGCAGCAGGTCAGGTCAAGGGAGGAGTTACGAAGCGGGCCTAGCTCTCAGGGGACTAAGAATCGGTCTACCAATGTCAGGGTAACCGCAGTTGCACCACCTATCCACGATCCCTGCTTTCAGNCACCAAACCAGCCAGCAATTTTTATGCAGGACAATGCCCCGTGCCATACTGCAAAGAAAGTGAAGGAATATTTTGCGGAAGAGAATATCGAAGTCATGAAGTGGCCTGCCCAAAGCCGGGACCTTAATCCTATTGAAAATTTATGCAAAATTATAGGTGACAATGTAAGAAAACGACAACCATCAACAGTAAAGGATCTGTCGACTAAAATTGAAGAGGAATGGAAAAAAATAACTCCAGAGTTTTGTAAGAAACTTGTGATGTCGTGTAATCGTCGCTGTGCTTAAGTTACTGAAAATAAAGGATTTAGTACTCCATACTAATTGTTCTAAACCTAAAATTGACTATTGTTCCATGTTATTTCTTTGTAAAATTGTATTTAGGGACGATCATTCTCTTATTTTCCACTGTTCAATTTTTGTTATTATTTGTTAGATTGGTCTAATGTATTACATATACGTAGTTATGATTGTCCTGATATTATGTAGAAATATGTTAAATACATTCCTTAGTGCCCCATCAAGAGATTCATTAACCTACTGTACTTGGTTAACCTTTATTTTCAAAAAACGAAAATCGTTCTCTTATTTTGCCCGCTAGTGTACTATATCCTGACAGGAGAGGGCCGCCACAATATACCCTGAGGGCTTACTCATCAAAAAGGCAACGAAATCATACAATACAACACATGCATAAACATCCAACACTAATGCCATACCAAGTGATATGCAAGTCTCCTCTTCAAATTCAAATAAAACACTAGAACGCCTCGTGGCGTAAGACCATGACCCGCGATGGAAGCAAATTTCATCACCGTCATTTTTTATGGCCAGCTAATCCCTGTTTTTTTGGCATAGATCACATTAATGACAGCCCGCCAGCTTTCCTGCAAAATAAATCATAAACATAGCTCTACTCCTACCTTTTTTTTTGTGGAGAACAAGTTTCATAGCCATCAGGTTTTATAGCGGGCTAATCTTTTTTTTTTTTGCATGGGTCATATCGACAGCAACCCACCAGACTCCCTGCAAAAAATTATGAACATAGCTCATCTTCTTCTTTGTAGATTTTTTGGGATTTTGGATGGACAGCAAATTTCATTTCCGAAATTTTTTATAGCCAGCTAATCCTAGTATTTTGGCATAGGTGACACCGAGGGCACGAGGGCAACCCACCAGACTCCCAGCAAAAAAAAATATATGAACATTGCTCAACTCCTTCAACCACTTTGGGTGCACAGACAAATATATATCTTAGCAGGTCTCGTTGAAACGAAGATGACTTCTTATTTTAATTAGCTTCGACGCTTCTCTTTCAACAATGCGATACTTCTCTTTTGTTTCAGCAGTGCACACGTGCAAGATAATAAAAGAGATCTATTTCGTTAAAATTGTGGTAGGGGTCATATTGTAAAAGAGCAGAGCAACGTTTCGAACCGTACGTGTTCATAGTAATGCGAGTACTGGAACCTAAGGCGTATCTGACGTGTCAAGAGCGTTTAGGGTTGCCAACTAGAGCTTGTTAGCACCATAACTCGAAAAGCTGTGGATAGAATGGGTCTTCGTGAAAATTACAGGATTTTTTTTTACGGAAAGGTACAGCTGATATTGGTGTTGATACAAGGAAATTTGTGGTTTCGGAGCAATTTTGAAACCCTCATTCCCGTTGCCTTGCTTGGCGGAAGCATGCGCTCTAGTTTGTAATGAACTTGAATGCAGAGCATCTTACTTTACTCCTTATCAAATTATGTCCTTTTTTTTGCATGTAGGTTTCCTTTCCTTTAATACACTGTAACCTACCATAGCTACCTATATCTAGGTAGCCTTACTTAT
>LQNS02020120.1:5538813-5549834 GCA_001587735.2 Parhyale hawaiensis | reverse complement strand
GACGTCCCATGGGCTGCGGCGGGGTCCTGTCATCCAACGGGACTTGGAGCTGCGCCCCGTGGCCGCGCTGAGCCTAGTTAGGACAGGTTGAATCAACTTGGCCGGCACCTACCCGCCTGCTAAAGTGTTAATAAATAAAATTAAACTGTTCGATGCGTTTGCCTGTCCAGTGGCCATGATACATATTTCTGACAAGTGTCTTATGGGAACGTTGATGTTGCTAAAGATTGTTGTTTTGCTAGCATGATGGCTTGCTTTTGAACATTTGTCAAAAATTCCTCTTGAGCATTGAGCAAATACCCAAGTACCTATGGCAG
Organism: Parhyale hawaiensis; assembly: GCA_001587735.2. Lineage (NCBI taxonomy): Eukaryota > Metazoa > Arthropoda > Malacostraca > Amphipoda > Hyalidae > Parhyale > Parhyale hawaiensis. The sequence goes on along the minus strand of LQNS02020120.1, from coordinate 5,549,517 downwards.
TTGGGCTATACCATAGGTACCTCATAGTGTAATATGCCACCCACCTCTCACTGTTTGAGTCAGTTGTTTTAAACCACTACCAGTACCCATACTATATTTATAGGTCTAGCATCAATGTGTGTAGTCTTATGTAGAAGGTTTTAGTAGGCTGGGTAGAAGCTGAAGTTGTTCACAGCTCTGTATGTACAGTGGAACCCCATTTTTCCGGACATCTCGTTTTCCCGGACTATTTTTACTTCTCCGTAGTTTTTCCGGAACGTTCCGGGAAACTGAAACCAAGCCGGAATGCTGGAAAACTTCGGTATATCCTGGAAAAAGTCTGGCAAAAGTTCCGGACTATCAAAAGATTTCCCGGAAGTGATGCTGCGCAGATACTGACAATCGCCTATTGCGCAGCGTCTCTTCCGGGAAACGGATGGCAACCTCTGCCATTTTCCTTCAGTAGTCGTCTGCACATCAGGGTGTTCGTTTGAAAAGTGCTATTTTAGTGATTTCAATTAAAATTTATGGGTTTAATTTAGGGTTCTTCAGTGAATGTGATGAATAATATTGAGTGCTTTACTTAATAAAAGAAGGCTAGAAAAGTCACTAATTTTTTATTTTTAACGAAAATATCGCTTGTTGAACTCGTAAGTCAACTCTAGCCCCTAGACCAGCTTCACAGTCACTCAAAGACGAATGCAGAGTATCATTATGCACAGTACAATAAATTCATGTTAATACCTACGGTACGTAATGCACAATGTTAAGTAGATACAGTATGGTACTGTACTATGATGTTATTATGCACATCATGTAAACTACTTTATGTACAGTATGTATGCATTTAGCTACTGTACTTTGCCTTGTAACATTTATTAATACTATGCGCTGTTTACTGTATGTAGGTACTATACTGTGCATACATTGTTATGTGTCATATGTACTGTACATACAGTATGGTACGTACCATGCTGGAAAACTTCTCTCATTTCTCTCAGCACTATTTTGCTATGTACAGGGTTAAAATTTGATACTTCATGCATATATTTACATGTACAATGCTGTGTGGAATGACAGTTCCGGAAATAGTTTCAATTTGGTGCATCAATGTAGTTAGGGTAAACCGGGGTTTTTCTATTCTGGCATTGAATTTTCCGGAAATAGTTTCAATTTACCGGAAATAGTTTCAATTTACCCGGCAGACATCCGATAAAAAGGGGGTTTTCCGGGAATTGAGATTTCTCATTTTCCTGGAAATTTCAGTTTCCCGGAAGTGGCTTCCCCCGTGCTGTCCGGGAAAACGGGGTTCCACTGTAGTCAGTTATTGCTTATTCAGCACTGCGTGCGCAATTATGCCTTTTGGTCCTGTTGTACTTTCCTCTAGTCTTCTGACTCACCTCTACTCTTCAAAATAGCAAACTTTATTCTATGGGTCTCTGTGTCTGTGCCAATGGTCGTGACAGCTTGTTGTCCTACCATGTAACTTGCTAATGTCTGCCACCTCTCTACCTGGGTGCATATTACAAAAACCTCCAGAAGTTATAGTTGAGCGTTAACCAATGTGCTGTACTGCTTGTGCATATGTCCTGCCCCTCTATTAATACATACCATAGTGGGTTTCCACTGATACTCACTTGGAAAGGTAAATATCTAGGTACTGTAGTTACCTACCTACCTGTAATGTTACATTATGATTTTGTGTAAAATATATTCTTATGTGTGTGCAGATCATAATGCAGAGGCCAGCAATCCATATGCATTCACGGATCCAAACAGTGATCCCTTTGCTGCTCTTGAGACAACTTGTTCCTCTAGCATCAATGAGAAAGGTCATCTTACAGGATTTTCTGATAAGGTTTGATGTACTGAATTTATGTGTAAAAAGTTTCAATAAATGAAGCCTTTATTCTTGGTTAGTCGGCCCTGGGGATCGTAAAGTGTTCTTTCCCAGGATAGGGATTTTCTTCTGAAGTCAAGGTCAAGTAATGTGCAAGAAGTCCTTGGTTAGTTGCCCCTGCGGATCATAAAGCATGCTTTCCTAGGATATTGGCTTCTTTGGAAGCTGGTGGCATGTACCGGTACTTTGATTTTATATTCTTAGTTAGTTGGCCCTGAAGGCTATAAAGCGTGCTTTCTGAGAATTTAATATCTTGGTTTCTACAGCTGGTGATATTTCAGTTGGTTATTGTAAAAGCAATAGCAGAAATTTGCGCATGAAAAGGGAGGCTGATGTCGATTCCACCTCTTATCGGTGTTTACTATGAAATAATGTATATACAAGTCTGGTAAAAATAATGCATTATCGTCAGTGTATTTTATTTTTATTTATTCTTTCCATTCATCGGAGCTTTAAAACAATGTTCTCATCTATGGTCAAATGAAATAGCTGTCCAGTGCTGAGGGTAATTGTTGTTCGATTGGTGGCGGTGGAAGGTGTTCGTGGTTGTAGACGTTGTTGCAGATGATGTCGATGGTTTCTTGCACTGGGACATTGGTGAATAAGGATTCCACATCAAGGGAAGCGATGGTAGCGTTTGGTTGGGTGGCCCTGATGTTACTAAAAAATTCGTCCGTTGATTTTATCATGAATTTGCTAGGCAAGTACGGCGTGATGATTTTGTTCAATTGCTTAGCAGTTTCGTATGTCGGAGTTGTGACCTGTGAAATGATTGGCCGTAACGGGTTCCCATTTTTATGCGTCTTTACCGTCCCGTAAATGTAGCCGGGAGAGTATTTACCGATGATCGGTTTGAAGATATTTGTAGGTTGTCCTACAACGAACACCTTCCACCGCCACCAATCGAACGTGCATTACTGAAAAAACTAATGCTTGCTTGCACCACCAAAGCTCCAATTACGTCGACGGCACCATGTACCTCCTAAAAGATGGAGTGGCAATGGGATCACCTCTCGGGGTGAGCTTCGCCAATTTTTACACGTGTCACATCGAGAACTCCGTCATATGTAGCCACCCGACAACGAAACCCACAGTTTACTGCAGACACGTTGACGACTGCTTCCTGTTTGTGGACAGCATCGAGCGGCTACACGCATAAACAATGGATACTAAAATCAGAATTTCGATACCATTTTGCGACAATATATCAACAAAACCACTACAGCCAACCAGCGAAGCGAGCTCCGGAACTACCCACACCGTCTTCTATACGAATCAAATGTCAACAGTTTACAAAACTGACGAACGAATCCTCCAAAACATCATCAGGACCAATACAAAGTGCACCAACAGCAATGACAGCTTTAAAGCATCCATCTACTACAAGAATCCAACCATCAGCTACTTAGTCATGTGCAATAACCCAAGCAACATGAAACCGGACCTCAAGAAGACGAATGTCGTATTTGAATGCACCTGCCAAACTGGAGACTGCACGCTCCAGAAAACTTCATATATCGGCATGACAAGCACCACATTATCTCGCAGACGGACCCTTCATTTGCACTCAGGCGGTCCGAAAGCTCATACTCAGCAACAGCACAACCTCAACATCACAAGGGAAATGCTTGTGAACAATACAAAAATTTTGCATCACGTAAATGACAACCAACGCCTTCCCATAGTCGAAGCCCTTCTCATCCGGAAGTCCAAACCAATCATCAACGGACAAATAACTGGAGCAAACCGTGTATTAAAACTGCACGAATAGCTCTAAACAGCACAGACACATGCAAATTCAGCTATGTGACCTGCCACCCGCCTAGCACGCAAGACCTATCAGCTACCAGTTCAGGATTCTGCTTAAGCAACAAGAGATTACAAATATGGGTACCCGTCACTACAGAAAATCAGATTTTAACAACAAACAACCCCTGCACCATCTACTCAACCTGAAGATGACCGCTCGAAAGGGTCGAAGCGCGTCAACATTTAACAATTAGCTGGAACTGAGCAATATGCAAGCTAGCACCGCTACACCACCACCACTATATGAAGATCCAGCACTGGACAGCTATTTCATTTGACCGGAGCTTAGAACATTGTTTTCAAGCTCCGATGAATGGGAAGAATAAATAAAAATAAAATTAATTTACGATACCTACGGCATTATTTTTAACCAGACATGTATAAACGAGAGGCTGCTTCCGAACTATTCAAATATAAAATAATACTAAACTCTCCTATGAGGGTATATGCCTAAGGTGGTTAGGTTAGGTTAGGTTCAGCTATCTTATGTTATGGTGATTGAGGAACAGCAATCCCAGGGAGATTTTAAATGTTATATTAGCCATTAGCTGCACCTTCGGGATGTCTATCTTCCATGCCCATGTTGCTTACTTCCGTTTTCGTACTCGTGCTGATGATGCTTTGCTTCGCGCTTCCTCTTCTTTCCTGATTTGATGTTTCCATGCGCGCTGATCTACCCTTGCTCATGAGTTCTTGTTTCTATCGGCATACTTCATGTCCCTTCCTAATAGGCTATAATAATCTACAATATACCTATGCCTATGTTGCTTGTGGTTTCAAATGTCCGTTTGTCCATCCACTCGTTTGTATGTTGCGCTTCCAGCATTTTTTGGGAGGAGGAACATTCAACTTGTAAAAAGCTCTGATTTTGGCAAGCGGAAATTTTAACAACAGCTCCGCTTTTTTTCACTTCTTCAAAAATTTTCAGTGAGTTTCGAAGTGATGAACACTGGAGTTCAGTGTAGTCGTATCTTATATAGGACTACCTGTTTTCTTATTCTACGGCATTTTAAGGCAAATTACAGTCTTGAAAAATGTAACATAGACTAAGGAAAATGTAGTTATAGCAACATGAAGTAATTGTTGAAGAAATTGGCCGAGTTGGGTTCGTTTTGTTGTATAGCTAGCTATTGCATGAAATAGAACAGGACAATGATGGGCTATTGCATAGGACAGCCAAGGTCTCGCTATAGAATTGAAAACATCCGATACATTGATGTAATGTGGCAATGTTAAAAGTACAAAAGGCTAAATTATGTTAGCAGACGATGAGAAACACAACTCAACAAAGGTGTGTAGATGACTGATGTTTCTGATCTGATTGGAGTCTCAATGGTGTCTCCCAGTGGTTCCTCGGACCATGGTGCCCTATCTGCGACGCTGCAGGTTCGTCAGCGGGTCCCCAGAGTCACTGTTGGGCGTGAAATATTTTTTGAAGTCCAGAGTGAATTGGGATGCGGTCTCTGGTGCCATCCTTGGGGTTTTTTGAGAGAGTCTACTGATCCTGGGTCTACTTTGGTTCGGTTTCTCTCTGACATGGTGGGCGCCTATGTCCCCTCCCGCTTCATAACGGTTAGGACGGGCGATGAGCCCTGGTTTAATGATGCCTGTATGAGCGCGCACCAGTTGAAGCGGGAGGCATATGCTCGTTGGCGTACTAGCCGGTCTGATGATGACTTTCAGCTTTTCAGGGAGCAGCGGCGTCGGGCTGGTGCTACTTATGAGGAAGCCGAGAGGGTGTACAATTTGAGGTCCAGGGAGTTGTTAGCCTCGCCTGTTAGCGCCCATAAGTGGTGGTCCACCTTGAGCGCTGTGCTTGGTGTGAGCTCTTCTGTGCCTCCTTTAATTGGTAGCTACTGGTGGTGATCTTGTTGCGGACCCCGCTGCCAAGGCGGACCTTTTATTGCGTTACTTTGATGGGAAGCAGAGCCGGGACCGGGTGTGCATTCCTTTAGCTTGTGATCCCGAGCAGAGGTTCTCCGGTTTTGCTTTCAGATCCACTGACGTGCACCACCTTCTTCTGGACCTGGACCCCTATGGGGGCACTGATCCATCTGGTATGTTTCCTTTCTTTCTTCGGAGGGTGGCTGGTGTGCTCACAGCCCTGGTTGCTTCCGTATTCCGTCGAATGTTGCGGCTGGGCTCTTTTCCAGAGTGCTGGCGTGCCGCCCATGTCACGCCTGTTCCGAAGGGCCCGGTTTCATCCCGTACCTCGGATTATAGACCCATCTCGATCACACCTGTTTTGTCGAAAGTTTATGAGAGACTATTTGTGTCGAGATTGGGTTGTTTTCTTGAAAAGCAGGGTGTCCCTCCCCCAACACAGGATGGTTTTCGTAAGGGCTTGGGAACTTGTGATGCTCTGCTTCACATTTCTCATGTGTTGCAGCTGGCTCTTGATGGGGGTCATGAGGCAAGGTTGGTACAGCTCGACTTCAGTGCTGCTTTTGATCGCGTGAATCACCTTGGGCTGCTCCATAAGCTGAGATTAATGGGTATTGGTGGTTCAGTTCTCACGGTAATTAGTCAATTTTTATCTGACAGACGTCAATGTGTAGCTGTTGATGGGAGGAGTAGTGAGTTTTTGAATTTGGTTTCTGGTGTCCCACAGGGTAGTATTCTGGGCCCTTTGTTGTTCATTGTGTATACGGCGGATCTGTTTCATCTTGTTAATAATTTACTTGTTGGTTACGCTGATAATGTTACTTTGCTGGCTGTTTGCGATAAGCCTAGTGATAGATTAGAGGTTTCAGAATCCATTCAGCATGATTTGGGAATGAGTGATTCCTGGTGTTCTAGGTGGAGGATGAGGCTAAATACGGGCAAGACTAAGACCATGCTCGTGTCCAGGTCGCGTACTGTGGGACCTTCTCTTCCTGCACTCATACTGGATGGTGTATCACTTCCTGTGGTTGATGACTTGGCTTGGTAATCTTGGGTGTCAATTTGATCCAAAGTTGACGTTTGAGCCCCACATTCGTTCGTTTGACCTCACGTGCATCGCAGAAGATTGGTCTTATTAGGCGTGCTTGGAGGGTGTTTGGCTTGGTAGAATTGACACGTCGCTGCTTTAATTGCTTTGTCCTCCCTTTTCTGGAGTACTGCTCTGTAGTCTAGGGTTCTGCTGCGATTGGCATCTGTGTTTGCTTGACAAAGAGGTTCGTTGATGTGCGTTCATGCTGGGTGGTGTTGTGCCTTGTGATCTGGCGCATCGTCGCGGAGTTGATGGGGTCTGTTTTTTGTATAAAATCTATAACTGCCCCAGTCATGCACTGTCTGAGTTTCTTCCGGATCCATTTGTTTGGGTGAGGTATACTCGCCGTACTGGTGCTCTTCATGAGTTTGCCTTGGAACCGTTGCGATGCCGTATGGGCCAGTTTTTCCGTTCGTTTTTCCCTTCGTGTGTGGATGTTTGGAATGGTCTTGATGGCTCTGTCTTTGCTGGTGTGGGTATTGGCAGCTTTAAGTGATCTGTACACAGATCTATTCTGTGATCTTGGATCGTCTTTTTTTCATTCTTTTGTGTTCTTCACCCGCTGGGCTGGTTGCGTGGGGGTTTGTTAACCTCATGGAGTTTCTCCGTTTCCACGTCGCTAGTTTGGTGTGATTTAATAATAATAATACTGATCTTACTTTCATCTGTTCTTCTTTTTCTTCTTCTTCTTTCCAGACTTGCTGTTCCCATGCGCATTGGACCACCTCCGTGCCTGGGTGTCACATATTTGTCGGCATACTACATGTCCCTTCCTTTTCATCTATTGAATCACCATAGTTGTGTCCAGGAAGGCTTAAAAATTAAATAAAATAATAAATGTGTCGATAGACACGTGCAACCCATACACTTAGATATTCCCATGCAGGATCAACGCGCATGGAACCAGCAAGTCAAGAAGGAAGAGGACAGTACATCCAGTTATGAAAGTAGTATAAAAGAACAAGGAATCGTTTGTAGAGGAATAAATGGATGTGAGCAAAGTGGGCACGAACAAAGACGCCCTAAAGGCTTAGCTAATGATCAAGTTACCTCCGGCGACCTAGTGGGATGTAACTCCCCATAAGAGAAGAGAGTTGTACGTAACTAAAGCAGCCCTACGGCTCATGTGTGTGTGTGTGTGTGTGTGTGTGTGTGTGTGTATTGTATATACATAGAAGCATATCCTGCTTATGAAGTCCAGATTTGTGAAAAAAGTCGGCTTCAGGGTACATTTTGTGTATTGAGTAGATACCTCCTGGAAGCGTGGTTTTATTACAGGATATTCGTTACTTAGCGTCAATCTTTGATTGGCCTCACTTAGCGTCAATCTTTAATGACGACGCTAAGTAACGCCAATGATACATTGAAGCTATGTAGGGCCAATCAAAAATTGACGCTAAGTTACGAATAGCTAACCAACAATGAGCTCTTCAGGTTAGGCTCTCAGTACCCCGTAAAACCTAACCCATCTGCATATGTGTGTTTGAGTGTGTTACCCCATAAGCTGGATCTGCTTGAATTTGTGTTGCAAACTTTAATAATTTGTCTGTATTAACTCATGTCTCTCAGATGAACTATTTAGCTGTAGTGTGAATGGTAGCTCCGGTATCATTTGTATCAAGTGTAATATTTATATTTTTTAACATTGGCCTTTGAACAAGAAATTAAAGTTTTGTCTGGTTACACTAGCCTAATCAACAAGGAATTAGTTACTGGGGCAGTAACTAGTGATTTATAGTAAGCCGAGTATTCTGATCCTATATCTGTATTTGAAATTGTTGTGTCACGTCAGGTTCCGTAGTTACACACATTCTATGTGCAATGAATGAAGATAGGTATATATTCATTGATACAAGCACTGTTAGCCTCAAACTGCGTTTCTACACATTGACCACAAAAACCTTCAATACCTGTCGCACACACTGTTTGTTAATATGACAGAGACATATGATTGAACGAAATTTATTTTGGTAGGTATTCATTATTCGCAGCATACGTGGAATATCTGTGGTGATGTAAATATAACTTCTTACTTCTTTGACTGTATCATGGATATACAAAGAACATGTGCTTCATATGCCTTTAGGGATCAGTCGTGAATACAAGAATAATTATATTGTCAAATTTAAGAGTGGCCTGAAATAGTAGAGTAAATCATTGGTTGATACAATGTGCAGCACAGCTACCACTAGATAAAAAGCTTGGCCTGATCAAGAATTTTATTAAAGCAATTGCCTATGATTTTGATGGATTCCCCTATCTCGTAGAGAAATTTGGTGCTAAGGAAACCGATGCTAAATTTAAAGCTGGCATTTTTGTAGCGCTGGAGATCAGTTTGATACAATTGATACAAGACAGAGAGTTCAGAAATAAACTATCTCCACTTGCGTTGGCAGCATGGGATTCATTTCACCATTTAGTGCAGAACTCCCTTGGTAACCATAAGGCCGATTGGTAACTATGAAGAACTAGTAGACAACACACTAAAGGCCTATCAACGGATGGGGGTGTCGGACGTCTTTTAAGATTCATTTCTTGCATTCGTATCTAGATTTCTTTCCATGTGTGATGTTAGTGATGAACATGGATCGCAATAATGGAAAGAAGGTATCAAGGCCGCTTCAATGAATATATGATGGGTAATTACCGTACTGCTGGTTCTTGTAACGGTAGGATGCTGCATCGACAAACCAATGCAAGAGTAAGAGTCGCTAAGTCAAACATCTTTGAAGAAATTGATTAGTTAGTTGAATACTACCTCTTTCATATATTTATATATCCTATAGGTATTGTCGGCATTGGAAAAGAATGTTCAATGCATATAATGCCAAAGAGGGTCCTCCGATTCGAAACTTTTGTCCAGTTATGTTCTTGTCATATAATTGCAGTTATCTTTAATGGTGACAGAGTGAAGCGCTTAGCCAAGTTGCGTAGCTCAGGAACCTTTCGTCCTCGGCAAATCTGAGCACAGATTTGAAATCAGCGCCTCAAAATTAGTGAGGTACACCAACATTTCCTCAAGTAGCAAAGACAAAGTTGGAATTTGTTGGCTAGTGTAGGGTTAAAACTTGAAATTATAAATGCACTAAATATTTATGTCATTATTTTGAGCAGGCCCTGTCCAACCTGCTTGCAGTGAAGCCAGACATGTGTGAGTGCAGATTTGAGCTCTCTGTGAAAGATGTTCGCTTCATTGGTTACCCGATCTTGAGTGAGCCCTGCAAGAAAACTTCCTCTCAGATGGTTCACATAGCTTTTGCCCTTGATGTGAGTAGTTATCTACTAGATTAAATAGTGATTTAAACTAGAGAGCAGTCAGGAGCTGTTCTTCTGTGTCATTTGATTTACTGTAAGTTACAAATGCATCAGGATGACTTATTTCAAGTGGTTAACTGAACTTTTGACTTGTTAATTGGATCATCTCCTCACATGGGTATTTTGCGGCAGTGCCGTCATAATTCCCTTACATAGCCCTCATGGGTGTACAAGGTGTCTACAAGGTGCTAAAAGTGCTAAAAAGTACTAAAATGGCAGAGGTGCTAAAAAGTGTTAAAATTTGCAAGTAGGTGCTAAATTATTCTGCTACATACAGAAAAGTAGGTTCGCCCATCCTATGTTATGGGGAGTAGCGCCCACAGGGGGTTTGAGTAGGTTACCTTAGCCATTAGCTAGGCCTTCGGGACGTCTGTCTTTCGTGCCCACTTTGCTTCCTTCCACTTTCATACTCCTACTGATCTTNTTCCCGACTTGCTGTTCCCATGCGCGTTGATCCTGTGTGGGAACACCTTCGTTCATGGGTTCCCCGTTTTTCTATCGACATACTATATGTCCCTTCCTTTTCCTCTCTTAGAAGAGCTTAGTACTTATTTAGGGAGGCTTAAATCTTCTGATAATACCTAATAATAATACAGAAGTGTTTTTTTTTTAAAAGATATACCTTCTGAGACTTCTATGGCTTGTTGATAACAATAGCTACTTGCTCATCTGCGTTCATACAATGCAAATTAGTTATTCATTAGTGTCAGGCGGGGCGATTCCGACC
>LQNS02020120.1:5495284-5515753 GCA_001587735.2 Parhyale hawaiensis | reverse complement strand
AGAGAACACAAGCCAATGAAGTACACAATAGCTTGAGTACTGCAGCAAGTCGGGATGCAACGGACTGGGAGGCAGCGTGCGGTGCAGCAGATTGGGAGGCTCCGTAGGGCCCCTGGATAGAAGTGTTGCTGACCGGACCTCTTCGGTGCTGTAGTAGTTTGGCTACATACGTCAAGTTCAGGGCTGGAACCTGAACCTCGAGCTGGTAGTGGAGCTCGGGAAGGAACTGGGAGCTGGAGTAGAGCTCGAGTATGAACTGAAGCTGAGCGCAAATACTGGCTGTTTAGGAAGGGGCTGAATATACGCTAACTGAGCGAGCGCTACTGGAAGAAGCGCTAATGGAAAGAGCGCTAACTGGAATGAGCGCTAACCGGAATAAGAGCTAAAAATCCAATACCGCTAATTGTTCGAAAAAAATTGTAGCGAGCTGGAACGAGCTCTCACTGGAATATACTATAATTGGAACGAGCGCTAACCAGAATTACCGCTAACTGGAATGAGCGCTAACCGGAATAAGGGCTAAAACCCATTATCGCTACATCTGAAGGAAAATTGTAGCTAACTGGAATTAGCGCTAACTGGAACGAGCGCTAAAATTTCCGAGAGCTAATATTTCTCTACAAATTGCACCTTACTGGAATAAGCGCTAACCGGAATGAGCGCTAATCGTATTGCATCCTAGTTTGCACATGAGCGCATGGCCAGGCAACCCTAGAGGCCCCTCTAGGTTACCTCAGCCATTAGCTAGGCCTTTGGGACGTCTCTCTTTCGTGCCCACTTTACTTCCTTCTCGATTTCATACTCCTACTTGCTCATGCTTTATTCTGTTCTTCCTCTTCTTTCCCGACTTGCTGTTCCCATGCGCGTTGATCCTGTTTGGGAACACCTTCGTGTATTGGTTCCCAGTTTCTCTTAGCATACTATGTATCTATGCCTTGCTCTTTCCTCTGTGATATCGTTCTGCTCGGAAAAAGAGGCTATTAAGACTAATAAGCCGCGTCTACATGACGATCTTTTTCGTCGAAGTTTGTGATCGCGGAAAGATTTTGATTGTCAAACAAACACGGAGAGCCTTCGAAGTTTGTGATTTTAGATCGCCGACAGTGCTGGAAATCACGATCACAAAAAGTTTGCAAACTATATTATGCTCTGTAAATAGATGTATCTATTTTACAACTATTTTTTAGTAATTAAGGCATAATTTTCTAATGAAATGTGCCCGCTTAGCGAATTTTATTTACGTTTGATTCGAACTTCTGTACTGCGGGAAGCACTTGGCAAATATGTGTTACCAATTAGTATGAACTGTAGCATATTCCTCAAATTACGTCTGTACTTTTTTTTCATTAGTAAAAGCTACAATGGAGCAAGAGCTCCGTTTTAATGGAATAAACGAATGTGCACAGTGTGAATTGCAGTAGAAATTGAATAAATTTATAAATAAAAAATGAAAAATTATTGCTCTATCTTGTGCATTTCTGCATTTGAGGGGATGCCAGTGAATGAATTTTTAGCTATACTTTTTGCCAGCATACATAAAGTTTAGCCCGCCAATCAGCATCTACAACTACAATAAATATCTGACCGTAAATGTGAGGATGGAATATCGATTAACAGTAATGGAATGCTGAATTTGCGTTTAGTGACCTTGAATTGATCGTGGCTTCTGTTTTTGATGCCATTGGAACAAGGAGGCGAAATTGTTTGTAATTTTGATCGTCGATTCTTGTGTTTGTGATCGCTGAAAAGATAGTCGTGTAGACGCGGCTTAAGTAAACTGTGAGCTTTCCTGGCATTTCTATGGAGCAGCAACAAATTTGGACGATGCGATTAGTTGAGTAAGGACTTTGGAAAGACTGATGTGTTGATAGACTTTACATTTGTAACAACTAAAATAGCCAAATATTCTACAAATACTACTTCTCGAAACTTACTGCAAAGCCCTAAAAGTAATATTAAGTATCTATAGAGAAATCCCTGTAGGACGGTCAACGAAGATGAACCCCAAACGAAGGAATGCGAAATAGTATGAAGATGCGTCAATAGTTATAGTTAGGAGGTTTAAGCCTCCGTTTCCAAGCAGAACGATATCACAGAAGAAAGAGCAAGGGATATATAGTATGCCAAGATAAACGGGGAACCCATGCACGAAGGTGTTCCCTCATAGGATCAACAAGCATGGGAACAGCAAGTCGGGATTTAAATATAAAGCTACACCAGTGCCCCTTGCACCGCAATGCTGCCAGCCGTAGCGATCATCCCAGAAATTACCGTTTTGATTCTCTTGTTTTTCAAAGTTCTTTGGTTAAGCAATAATCTTGCACCCGGTCGCTTCCTCATATTATATTGTTATAGGATGTGTGAGCGCAACGAGCGGCGTAAATGGATTAATTAAACATTGTTGGGAATGAAGCAATGAGGTTGAATAATAAACATCTTCGAGATGAAGTGGCGCTCACATTAGAGCACGCCACAGCGTTAGGAAAATAAACTTCAGTACACACCGGTTCATTTGTAATTCGATTTGGGATATTACAAAGAACGCTTTGAGTTTCAAATATTTATTCATATGCAAAGCTTTCAGCGCTGCTTTGGTCAAAAATGTAGCCCACCGTTTCACTCATTATATCCTGAACTTGTATTTTGTTGTAAAAATATAAATTAACACTCAACTGAAACACGAGCATCAGTCTTCTATCTCAAAAATTTAATAAAACGTCCTCTTCTGCTTCAATTAATTTGTCAACAGTATTAATCATACAAACATGACTTGGCTATGATATAATTTTTAAAATAAATATATGCGTTTGTCAAGAAACTAACTTGTGATTTAAAAAAGGCAACGTGTATTTGTTGAAACTTACCTACCTACTGCCTCTACGTTAGCTTGTGGTACGCTGGCAAATAGGTCACGGGGATCAGCTTTGATTAGATAATTGAGTAGTTTAAGCCTCCGTCTCCACAACTAAGGTAGTAGTATAAGATAGTTTGAGCCTCTCTAAATAAAGTATTAACGTTTCCTAAGAAAGGAGAAGGAATGGACACACAGTATTTCGATCGATATGTAGAACCCATGTACGAAGGTGTTGCCGTACAGGATCAACGCGCATGGGAACAGCAAGGTGGAAAGAAGAGGAAGAACAAACGAAGGTATATTAGTAATAGTATGCAATCGGAAGGAAGCAAAGTGGGCACGAAAAGCAGACGTCCCGAAGGCCTAGTTAATGGCTACGGTAAACTTCACAAACCCCCTGGGGGTCGCTGCTCCCAATAACAAAGTATGGGCAAACCTTCTCTAACCTCATCTTATGGCCGATCCTACACCCCCTGAGAGGCGACGAGGATCAATTGTGACTGGTAGATTATAGGCTCCTGGAATAGTGTTCCTTGTCGTTACGATTGAGTCTTGTTGCATGAAGATGCGAGTCAAACACTGCTGTTTCACAGATTTTGGTTCGAGCGCTCGCTAGTGAGGGACAAACTGAGGCCGGCCCTAGACGTAACTTTTTATCTGAACTATATAACTGTTCAGATTAAAATCGCTGCAAGCCATCTGACCGTCATGACGAAAGACCAATCAGATAAATCTTTACAATTGGCACATTGGCATAGGTTCTACAGTTTCTAAAGTGTCATCAAAGGAGGAGGACTCTGGCTCTGGCAACAACAAACTCAGCATCTGTACAGTTTTCCCCCTACACGCTTGATCAGTTCATCTAAAACGATCAAAATCTGCGCAAATTTTCCCCAACACGTCAGTTTTATCGCAACGATTTATCTGATCAGTTATATTGTTCAGATAAAAGGTTGCGTCTAGGGCCGGCCTTACAGTTAACAATACAGTATCTGTGGGAGAGCACGCGAGTTACAGATTCCGTGGCCTGAAGAACTATGAATCCCCACTCAGAGGGTGTAGTTATTGTGGTGTTTTTGAGTTGCCTCAACAGGGTGGAGCTTGAGAAACACCCTCTTTGACCGCAAGGAGATATAGAGGCGTTTCGATCCTGCAGTGAGGTGCTGCAGGCCCCGGTCTACGTTACCACCTAAGTGGACCGCGCCTCAGTCGGACCAAAGTTAAGAATGGACATAATAGGAGAGGGTTTGAGGGACGTGCAGTGGGTTACACTGCAATTCCTTGTTGCACTTAAGGGAATAATAGTCGCACCTTGGTGCTAGCGGTCAATGCTACAAGTTAGGTACCGTTGCAGATGGGAACTCATGATGTACGATATTGTTGCCACACCACGATCAACGCCCATGTCAACAGCAAGCCGGAAAAAAAAGGAAGAACAGAAAAACGCATCATCAGTAGAAACATGAAAATGAAAGGAAGCAAAGTGGACGCGAAAAACCGACATTCTAAAGGCCTAGCTTATGGCTAAGGCAACCTGTAAAGTGCTCAGGGGATCGCTGCTCCCATAATCAGGGGGCATAGAATGGGCCATAGGCATACGAGTTAGGTTTGTCCATCCTATTGTATAGGGAGAAACGACCCCAGAGGAATCCTGTAGGTTTTTTAGCCATGGCTAGGCCTTTTGAACGTCTTCCATTCGTGTCCACTTCCTAGTAGAAACGCAGGCTCAAACTATTATCAAGCAAAGCAGATGAGGCGGCTGTATCACACTGCTCTCTCTTCTCAAGTTCTTATGCTCCCGAGAGGTTATAAATGAAATAGTATTTCTTGCAGCTGGACAAACTACCATGATGGAGACCCGTTGCAACGCAGCTCAAATATACTGTAATTATTATTCGAAGAAGTTCACATGCTAAGAGAAGGAAACTGCCATAAGAAATAAAATTAATTTTGCTCACGAGTAGGGTAAAAATGCATGAAATTTTACTAAAAGCCCCTCAGTCTTATTGAACAAACTAATTTGAGCTTTGCGAGAGGCACGGAAGAAGTAAAGAAATGCCAAGATAAATATGCAACATCTCCAACGTATATCAGTATAAACAGGACGAACAAGAAAGAATAGAAACACACACACTACATTATGAACACACATACTATCACCTCAAGCCACAGCTCGGCTACTAATATACATGGAAACTACATAAAATATATGACTTCGAAACTCTCTAGTCTAGCTCCTTGTCTAGATCATAAGTTTCGCCAAAAATTTCTTGGTGAGAAAAAAATTGTTGAAAATAAATTGCACGTTTCATTTGGTTAGCGTAATTCAAACGTAATACGTAAAAGAAGGTGATTGAAGAAGAGATGAAAATTGTGTCGAGTTTATGAGCTGAAGTCCGGTAAGATGTACGGTGTACAACACACTCTACAAATACTACCACTGATGTAGTAGATATTAAGAGTGACACGCAAGGGATTGGTTGGCATAAGTTAAGAATATGAGCAAATCTATTAATATTATCATTACATTTGAAAAATTTAAGCGTTACGTTTGCAGAACAACGGCGATATTATAGAGGAAGAAACAAGAGACATGCAGTATGTCGACAGAAACGTGGAGCCCATGCAAGACGGTGTTCACACACAAGATCGATCAACAAGCATGGGAACAGCAAGTTGGGAAGGAAGAGGAAGAACAGTAGGAAGTAAAATCAGTAGAAGTTTGAAATTGAGAGGAAGCGGAGTGGGCACAAAAGATAGACATCCCGAAGGCCTCGGCAGTAGCTATGGTAACCTACACTGTCCCGTGAGGGTCTTTGCTCCCCATAACATAGAATGGGCGAACTGAACGAACTTAACCCTATGGCCCATCCTAGACCCCCTGAGGGGAGACTAATCAGATAAAATGGATGCAGCAATACAAGTCAGAAAACTGTTATGATAATAACATGAAAACATTTGCTATACTTTTTAGTACATTAGAAAACAGAGCATACTGAACTAATATTATCCAAAAGAGTAAGAATTATATATATAATGTCCATTGGAGTACGAAGGATATGAAGCAAGCTAGGGAAGTGTCCACAAGGCTAAACTAGAAGAGAAGTTTTGCATATATTACCCGAAGGGTGCTGCCCTCCAATGACAAACTACGTAATGCTATAATAGGTTGTTAACTTGTTACGAAATAATTTAGACTTTCCCATGCTCCACTGCTAGGCCGTGCACAGTAACATGTGCCTCTGTACCGCAACAGATAAACTGAAGTTTACCAGGGTCTATATACTATAACCACCTCAGCACAAGCAGCGAGTGCCAATAAAAATATTATTGAACGACAGTGTCACGATAATTTAATAAATATACAGAGCGTCTTATGAGGTATGAATGCCTTCAAACCTAAGGAAAACCACCGATAAGCTCATGAATATAGGCAACTTCTACACTGATTTATGCACACCCGCACTAAAAGCTATTCAAAATGAAAACGCAATAGTTTGACTTATACACTCATTAAGAGAGGGGCTCTGATGCGTGAGGATAGTACGCAATGCTCAGCTGCTGTAGCTAATACCATCAGTTCACAGATTAAAGTAACAATTGTAATGCCTATACGTAGAATAATTAGCAGCAGCATGTTAACCTCATATATTTTGCCTGCACGTTCACCCGACGTATAACCCGTTGCGACGAAAGAACAAAACTAGCTGCTCCTGCCACACAGAACAGCTGGAGACGACAGGAGTGTTGCGTATATATGAGTAGGTAAGATGCCACAACACTACAGTAGATGAGAACAGCTCTCATAACTATTCTATCACGGCGGGTTAGTGAGGGTCCCCATATGACAACAACCAGCCCGGAAGTTTGGGCCTAATTACAGGTATGGAGTAACAGAATGTAAAGAGAGAATATGGAAGCAGAAGCAAACGTCTCCAAATACATCTTAGGTTGTCTTGTCTATCTAGGGCCACAATGTCTTCTGGTCCATGACACGGAGCGGCACGGGAGTCGCGGTACAAGGTGTTGGACTCGCTATATAACTTCAGCGAAATAACGTTGTTCACCATTATCTGCTCAATGTACAGAACACTCTTTCCCGCCGCGTTTTCAAAAGAATGCGGTGCAAATGCTGAACCTTTTTCATTAATGATTAATTAGAAACAAAAGTGGTGGTATGAATAACTTGTGCTGTTAAAGGGAAACTCCAAAACACGTTCGAAAAAAATTCGCCGGCATCGATCGGTCTGGTTGCCAGGAGTAGAGAAAGGAGGGCACACATCGAATTAGTTAAGTTGCGATTCTTACAATACACAGCATTGCGCTCTAGACGCCATGCACGCTGCAGTGAGTAGGTGAGCTTAGCAGCTGCCGGTGTGCAGACCCGCAGCAATCCACCACTGCAGTGTAGTTTTCAGGTGGTCAGCATTAGTGTTTGAAAAAATGCAGACAAAGTGCTAGCTGCTGCATCTGTTGGTAGTTACTGTCATTGCATTTTTATCGCTTCTGTCACTGCATCTGTTGATCGCTAATGTCATTGTATTTCTTTAACGAAAAACACATAGCGAATGAAATAATAATTTTACTAGAATAAACAGATTCAGCTACCCACGTCTCAATTCAGTTCAAGATCTGCGCTTGTTTTCAAGATGCAAGGTCAAACTTGGGAACTTTAGAGACAACAGAAGTTAACTGCAAAATTTAAATTCTAAAAGTAAATATATATATATGTCATCTTAAACGAGATCCCATAGTTCTTACTGCAAGTTAAATTAAAACATCACTTGAAGAAACCACAGAGCACTTCATGAGCTGCAGCTACACATTTCTTTTCTACTTGTGAGTTTCGACCACTTGGTATCTGTTATATCGTAGAAAGTAGAACTTTTCCAATTGGCGTTCAGTATCGCACCTTTGGGGTCCAACAGGTGAAGTGGACGTAAGAGCTTGTGGCGATGTGGTGGAGTATTATTGTATTGGTATTGCTTCGCTATTTCAGAATCGGAGACGATCAATAGCGATCTAAGATGAAGGATTTCCTCGGCTATATAGTCGGAACCACAACGTTAAGGGGTAATGGGGTCTTACACTTAAGTAAATATGATGGTAGAAGTAGTAATGACTTGAGTTGTTATTTAGCTCTACCTACCTTAATTCAGAGGTACCGTAGGTCATTATTGTATCAAATGAGAGGTAGAATTGAGAGACAAAGAAGAAATCGGTGCAATGGGCCATGGAATGCCGCAGCCTTTCCGATGAGAACATCCGAGGGGGGGGGGGGGGTTACGGGTCCAAAGTGTTGTGCTCGCTCAACCGCAAATAGTGGGCACTCTATTAGTATGTGACGGATAGCAGCTCTGGGTCACAATTTACGCACATAGCGCGGTCTTGCCGATTGAGGTTTGGGCCGTGGGGGAGGTGTGTGTGTCCCACGCGGAGCCTTGCCCGCACAATCTCCCACTGTCTGTTGCGACAGGGGGCGTCAGGATGGTACGGTTGTAGGTTTGATCATGCGGAGTTTGTGGTTAGGTTTGGTCTGGGGCAAGATATGCCACTCCAGCCTGACTGCCAGTTTGTAGTACCATTTAAAGTCGCTGCGAGGGAGATGTATGGGGTTTATTCCCAGTGTGAAGGCATTCCTGGCGGACCTGTCAGCCGCTTCGTTCCCGGCAACACCCACTTGACTCGGGACCCAGCCAAGTTTAAAGGTTTTCCGGCTTTTGCTATGTAGTGGAGTATAATGGTGGACGCTCATTGAGGCAAAATTAGCATTGCGATAATTAGAGTTAGCTAAATGGAATTGTGATCGAGCGAAACTGTTAACTAAGGCATTGATTTTGATATGTAGAAAGGGATGTACTCACAAATGAGCTGAATTTACTGGGATACGACGGCAAGGAGTATTCATGGAATGTAAAGATCTGCATTTGCTAAAATGCCAAGAACTGAAAGTTACTGGCAAAAACGCAACAAAAAGAAAAAGGTAACATTTTAAAATAACACCCATGATCAAGCTAAAATAGAATAACACACAAAAATTAGTAGTATAACACTGGATGTAGGTTTGGTCTCACTCATTTTCTAAGCGTCAGTATGACGTGGAAGTTACAAACATTCGAACTTATGTGTACGTAGACTACCTATATATTTCCTCAGGCAATATTAATGATTACAGTGCAACCGAATGTGGGTTATCAATAGGAACAAGTGGAACATCTTGGACAAAATTAGTCTTCAGAAGGCACGTCCAGCGGGTAAACAGGTCTGTCGATATATGCTCGAAGGGCAATGCTGCTCTCCACCCACAGATTGACGCGATCCAGCATATTCTCCCATATAAGTCGTTCCATGCCTGTAGCATCCATCCAGTCCACCGGTCGGCCGAATGATGTGCCTGATGAACAAATTGTATCACACTTTATGCTTATTGAGATCAATTGGCGCGGCCGTGTGTCTGGAGAAAACATTGAAAGGAACTAAACATGACACTGCAACCTACATATTCACACTGCCAGTACAGGCAGAGGTTACGTACTACCAAACTA
This sequence comes from Parhyale hawaiensis, assembly GCA_001587735.2. NCBI lineage: Eukaryota > Metazoa > Arthropoda > Malacostraca > Amphipoda > Hyalidae > Parhyale > Parhyale hawaiensis. Next base: position 5,506,354 of record LQNS02020120.1, on the reverse strand, counting down.
AGTTCCATGTAATCTTATTTACTTGCACTTTATGCTACATACAAAACTAAAGTTGCAATCTGGCAGCGCAAACCTCGGCTTAGCAACGCATGGTTAAGGGGAAGAATGGTAGACGCAGAAAAACGGACTGATGGGACATCGTCAAATTTTAATCATCTGTTCGACATTGCTGAAATTTCCTGTAAATTTCATAAAGATCCGTCCATAGATTGCAACAGTACTTGAATCTTAGGTCTGACGCTGGCGGCCAAAAGTCGGCAACGGAAAAATGAGATTTTCTCGCGAGCTATTCTTTTCCCCCTATCTAATACTGAAGAAAAAAATTCCAAGGTACCCAACATTTTTCCCGCGGAAAAGGTATCTTAGATGCGGCGGGGACACACTTAAGCGCTTACCTGCATGACCGTGTCTGGACATGATCATAATAGCTCTTGACCAAATCCCATTTTTCCCTATTTTGGCCGCCAGCGTCAGAGGCCCCTTGGACCTAAGAGTCAAGTACTGTTGCGGTCTATGATCCGTCCATAACTTGACAACCCTCAGTAAAAACATAACCTTCTCGGCGGAGGTATTCATGCTCCCCTTGTGTTACTGATGAATATATCTCGGTGAACGCTAAAAATAAATCAATATTTGCAACATATAAAGTTGACGACTACCTCCACTCCTCCACTACCTCCATGGTACGATATTAACAATATCACCTATGATGTAGAGGTACTATATTTTAATTTGACCTATACTATTTCTGGAGTTTCATTCCTTGTATTTCGTGCAAATACTATCAATGATTAATTGCAATTCATATACTAAGCTCGGGCTAGCCAATGGTCACTGACATGACATTCATTGAAGTTCGCTACTTTTTTACCGAAATGGTGCTATGAACGAAACAGGCTTCCGGTTATTAGGAGCAGCAAAAATAGACACTAAAACAAATAACGTGTTGACTTGTTCATAGCGTAGTATCCGACTTAAAACGGTGGAGCTGTGGGGATAAAAGAAACAGTAGCTTCACACAAACTACACTGAAGAAGGGAGGTCCCACGAGCGTACAGCAAGGGAAGAACGAGTCAGCCACACCAGTGGCTGAGCAGGGTTCAAGTTACGATTCGAGTTCAACTTCAGTGATTACCATAATACAGTCAGAGAGAATCGTACATGATTAATTCGTATTAGACAAAACATGGTATTCACCTGTAAGCATCAATAAGAGATATACATAACAGGATATTGTTTACACACATCAACATAACGTTTGAAATAGCTAAAATACTGCACTGAGGGTAACGAGGAAATGTAGGTAGTAGACGTAAGTGGCCATATTGTTGCATTAGCTGAGTATGCTATTGATGCATTCAGAAAGGTATGTCGTCAATCTCGTCATCGCAATAAAATAACTTACAAAACTTAAAGGACGTTGAATAATTGGCAACGGTTCATTATGCAGCCTTGCACTCAATACCAAATATACTCCATGTGTAAGAGTTTCCCATTGTCTGTTTTGATGTTCAAATGTTGTTTCAGTTATGGTGTGATAGCGAAAGAAATGCATTCAGTTTTGCGAAAAGGAATAGTCTCTTTTTATTCAAAATTCCATTTAAATTGTAAAAATTTATACATTTCCGTAAATCTGAAACCTAGCTTATTCTACATCATCTGGGTCCATCATTTTGTTATTTCTTTTCGTCATTCAAGAAAAAGTATTTCCAATCAAAGTACCTACGAGGGGAAATTAAACCTTTCGTTTCCGACGGGAACTCCAGTTTCCGTACCAAAGTTTGGATGAAACCAGCGCGTTGTTTCTCGCTCTTGAAATTTGGACAACATATTTTACCACCCGTCTGAAATCGGTGCTTGTATTTTATGTATTTAAGACAATAAAACTTGAGGTGGAGCTCAAATGAGTACAATAACGGTGTCTATTATTAGCTTCTTTTAGAAACTTATAGCGAGAGCAGAGTTTTGGGAACGAATGGGTTAAAAATTACAGAAAATTCTTCTCCTGGCATCCATACTGATCCAGTAACTTCAAATGCTGCCTGATGTGACAGCTAGTCTCCAGCTGCGATACACGACACAGTGAGGTCATGACAAATAATGGCAATGATGAGATACAGGTCATAAATTCTTTATTACTATCAAAATACCTACCAACAATCATAGACCGCAACAGTACTTGACTCTTAATCCAAGTGGCCTTTGACGCTGGCGGCCAAAATGGGAAAAATGGGATTTTCTCAAAAGCTATTATGAACATGTCCAGACACGGTCATGCAGGCAAGTGCCCAAGTGCGTCCCCGCCGTATCCAAGATACCTTCTCTGCAAGAAAAATGTTGGATGCCTTGGATTTTTTTCTTCGGTGTTAGATAGGGGGGAAAATCCCATTTTTCCGTTGCCGACTTTTGGCCACCAGTGTAAGACCTAAGAGTCAAGTACTGTTGCGGTCTATGCAAGAATTATTAGGTTCAAATTTGTTCTCAAAACAAATATATAAAATTCGCTAACTCTTGATTCGAACACAATGCAATTGCCACTCACCGCACAGATAGCAAAACACAGACACATTTGATACTAACGAACTTCCAGCGACTTAGCTACCAAACGCTTCACGGTGATGCTCAAATGACTAATTGCTCATTTCCCAATTCAAGTGCATCAATCTTACGTCAAAGTCGGTAGCATGAATATGCGGAGGAAAGTAACACACTTAGCAGAGCGATACATTTGCGGGAATTAAATTTTAGATTATATAATATTTTTGCAATTCTGCGAACTTTCTGATTTACTTTCGTACAAGCCTTGAGAACAAAAACTTGGCAAAGCCTACCTCTACCAAGGTTAAGGCGGCATCCTCCCAAAAACTGGGACTGTCCCAGCCTATCGTGGTCCCAAAGCGCCACTTCAAGAGATCGCTCACTGAGGTCCTGCATGCTAACGTCATCAAAATGCATCCTGTGGTTCCAGTTTGGATTGAGCGTCCGCCGGCACACAGACGTTTTCTGCTTACATGCGCGTCCTTTTTCTGGCACCAATACTCTGTAATGAAATAATTACATTAGTCATGTGACCAGCTCCTCAGTAAATTAGTAGGGCATTCGCTATGTACACCAACTTGGTATTTACTAACAACCTTACTCATACATTTGTTGACTGCCCAGTGTACACTGGACTCGCTGCTGCTGTCTTCACACTTACGAGCTTATAGAAATGGAGAACTGAATAGAATTTTGCTGAAGGTGACAGTTGAACTGAAAAGTTCATTTTTGTTCAATGATAACTTCTCAAATCCAAATAAAATGACTTTACGCTTAGCAATTTTTGGCTTACTTTTTGACTCAAGAAACGAAGAACGTAGGCGTCCTTAATGAACTTACAGTCCTGTACACTCCTAAGAGGGACATTTCACAGACAGGGTCGGCAGTACCACTGGCACGAGTACTCTGTATATTTATTATTATTATATTGAGTAGTTTAAGTCTCCGTCTTCACAGCAACGGCGATCTAACAGAGGAAGAAGCAGGGGACACATAGTGTGACGATAGACACGTGGAACCCATGCACGAGTGTTTCCCACACAGGATCAACGCGCATAGGAACAGTAAGTCGGGAAAGAAGAGTAAGAACAGATTGAAGAAAGATCAGTAGGAGTAAAAGATAGGAAGGAAGCAAAGTGGGCACGAAAGACAGCCGTCCCGAAGGCCTAGCTAATGGCTAAGGTAACCTACACAAACCCCCTGGGGGCGCTACTCCCTATAACATAGGATGGGCGAACCTAACTAACCTAACCCTATGGCCCATCCTATGCCCCCTGAGGGGAATCTCTGTATATTTATTGATACCTGATTGGGACTCACACTTTACAGACAGGGTCGGCAGTACCACTGGCACGAGTACTCTGTAAATTTTTAGCTTCCTTCACAAGCACGTCGAGCCCTCCTTTGCTGCGGCGTCCACGTCTTGAGCCGCCTAAGCCGAGCGATGACAGACTTGTGTTGGACCCCGACAGGTCTGGAGGTGCGAACTTCATAGCTATAACAAGCTCTCCTCTGGACCCCCCCGTGATGGGCGGCAGTTCTTCCAGCGACTCGGACTGTCCCAAGAAAGCAATGTAAGATAAGTCAACCTGTGGCCCGTCTCAACTCGCTCAATATTATTCAACGGATCCATTTCAGGGAAAAAATAAAAACATTAGTGCATCGGCAGTAAAAAATGATGGCGAAAACATTGCGATGATTCTTAATTGAGAATAAATTTGTTCAATAGATAAGGAATGATATATTCATGTTTGTAGGCGCCGGTGATGGACTTATGTCATCAGCTACGCTAATGATATGGTACTTCTTGCACCTCATCACAGCTCTCTCCAAAAGCTAGGTTCCAAATGTGACGAGGAGGCTCAGAAACGTGATATTACGTACAATACGTACGCCAATGACTGTACGTATGTTGCTTGGCCCCCGCATCAGCAAGAAATGCACAAATTTTCATATATTGTTAAGCGGTGTGAAGTCAACCTATACATCCAACTTTTTGTAATCGAGACCTCTCTCATTAAATAAAATTTTGATGATGATACAGATATTGCCCAGCAAGTTAGGCACTTAAATGCCACAGGTAATCAGAAATGAAGGAAATTTCATAGCTCCTCCTTGAACACTAAGCTTCAGCTATAAATAGACCATTTAGCTATAAACCAAAGTGGTAAATATCATGCACCAGTCTGCATTTCTGGCCATGAGTGCTCAGTTAATGAAAGATCCACTGTCAACAGACATTGCTTTTGCGCTTTATGCAGAAGCCCCACTACAAATAATGCACTAAAAATTGCTTGTGCATAATATGAGAATCACTTCAGTGTTGTTTGTGCACAGTTACCTCAGGGCATGATTGAAATGATAAACAGATTTCCCGAGAGTGTAGAATTGTGGAAGCTGCCTATAAGATCTATGAAAAGTTACAAACGCGTAGCATTTGATGCAAAGGAATCTGTCAAAGGAATCCCGATAGCTGCGGGACAAGAATCACTTCAAAAGAACATTCAGCAATTGGCGATCATGATGCGGAATCAGTACTGTATGATAATTTATGTATGTCGTGTTCTTATTTAATTATTCATAATTATATTTATATCTTTCCTGTCACGCTCTATGGGAATAAGATAAGAGAAAATTCAGGTGCCGAAGACGGTATCTTGAATACGGAGGTCGCACTTGGGCGCTCCAGCTGAGTGACCTGAGCCTGCCTGCCTGACCATGTCTGGACATGTTCATTGTTAAACGGTGCTACGGGTGATGTCATTTCACTACGCCTCATAATATATATCTAATTTTTTAGGCAGAATGCGGAATTTTCATTTAAAAAGTCTTCTGAACAGTAACAAGCACAGGAGACAGCGGAGATTTTCCTGAAATACTAATTTTCTGCCGTCATTTATAATGACGGCTCGGGCCACTATACATAAATAAAAACACGACGTGAATTATAATATAGTACTGATTTGACGATGTAGCTTTCTCTTCAAGTATTTCACGGGCACTGGGCAGTAGACAACTATTTCATCTAGCTCACTGTCATTCTCTGAGAGTGCATATTTCGCTTCAGAGGCCGAAATTTGAGCACTTCAGTGAAGCAGAGAGTTAAGTATGGACGACGGTATTATGGATACGGAGCACTAACATTGCATATAAACTGACTGGAGGGGCATTCAAGTGTATTGCAATGTTTTATACAAAGACGTGCTATCAATTTAGAGATGAGACGCCTATGGGGACATAATGGGGTACAGTGACAAGAAAGACTTGAAGCAGAAGAGTTAAAGAAGGAAAATAAGAGTTGCTAATAAGCGTGAGGGGAAAATGTGGAAACGGCAAGTCAAAAAAGAAAGCAAACCTATCGATTACTGCGTGAGTTTTTTCACGCACGGGTCCACTAGTAAGTCATAAAATAGCACGGATCACTGTGAAGAAAAGCGGTGGCTGAACGTGGCTCTGGAGAGGACTGGAAGTCTCAAGATGAGAAAACCCAAAATCTGCAAATAATACGCCAAAAACTATAGTAAACTGGGGGAGGGGATCCGGGGATGAACACCCCACAAGTGGGGTAAAAAATGAACTACTAGGATTTTTTACTGCAAAAGAGAGGGAGTCCATTTGTTATAGCTAATGTGGGTTATCCATTTTTCCTCACTTTAATGTAAATACGGAATTCAGGCAGGAGTGGAAATTTTTTCACCCCAAGGGATGTCCCAGGTTCATAAAATGCTGCAGCGGTAGGAGGGAATGTGATCTTTTCCATCACTGATAATGCCAAGAATCATGCAAGATGGCAAGTGTTTTGATGTTTCATGTCCAGAAAAACATTTGAAAGGAACTATTCGAGCGGCTCCCACTGATCAAATGCACAGTGCACACCCACGTGGAACGAGGGAAAAATACGAGGAGACCGTGGCAGATGCCAAATGGCATACAAACGAAGAGTACAAAGAAAATAACCGTCAGTACAAAATAGAAATATATTGCTACAAATGGCTGCGATATGCGTGCGTACAATCAAGATGGGAGGAGAGATTTGCAAGATATGCAGTATTTTAAACAGAGTAAGAAAAGATGTCTATGGAAACTCATATGGAAAAAGCGTAGCATGGAGAGCCAGGAGCACCTAGCAGTTCACCAAGAGTAGAAAATCCTGCCCAAATGTGGAAGTAGGGTCTTGGAACACGCCATTAAGTAAAAAATTAAAGAGCCATACTGCAGTAAAACAAAATGAGCACCAGGAAATGAAGATGAACAACTTACCCAATTCCACATTTTAATCCATAAACATACGAGGCTTGTATACGAGGAACTCCAGAAAACAAATGGTACTGTGGGATGTAATTGATGACGCAAGTTCTAAACTCCTTGCCGTTGCTGAAACGCATCTAGACGATGCAGAAGTCAAAATACAGAACTGTGTTTTGCATAGATATCACCGCAAAGTTAAGAAGTGCAGCAGTGTTGCATTTTACGTAAGAGATCATCTTGGTTTCAACACAAAACGTAAATTCCCTAATGGGATGTATGATTGTATTATTGTTAATACAGAAAATTTTAGAATGATATGCGTGGTGTGCTATCGACTGCCTTAATGTACCAGTGAGACATTTGCCGAAATGTTGCAAGTAATCAAAACACATTGTAAAGAAGTTCAGAGTAGGTAAGTATAAATTGCTTTAGCTGATAATTTCAACTTCCCCCTTTTAAAATGGATTACGCCCAAGGATGATTAACGGGAACGTTCCCGTTAATCATCCTTGGCTTACACCAGACTAGCCCGATGAAGCAGGCAGCTTTGTAATGTTTTTGGGAAATAAGCCCGGGAAAAAAAGCCTCGTTAAAAAAGAAAGCCCGCCAGTCTTTTAAAGTTATAGTTAAAAGCCCAAAGAGGTTATTTTGAAGTACTGTGCGTTCCCGTGAACTAAAACATATTGTGCTCAGTCAAATATTACCTATAGTCAAACCAGCGTAAGGAGTCCGATGAGCGTGGCTAAGAACGCAGAGCAACTTGGCCAAATCTCCCTTAAGCGCGTGGTATAACTTGTCTCAATCGATCAGTTATATTTATATTCGAATGGTGAAAGTGCATAAGTCAATAGATTAGATTTTGAACTGCTGCGTTCACTTCAGACCCAACCCTCAAGGACTGTTTACGCTGGTTTGACTATTGCAGTTCTTTGTGCGAAGGTGGGCTGCAAGCTGCAGCAGCCCCTAATAGGTTAGGTTATTTTCGGTTTGGTTAGATAAGGTTAAGTTAGGCTAGAATAGACTAGCTTAGGTTAGAATAGACTAGGTTATGTTAAAATAAACTAGTTTTGAGTAAGTTAGGTAAAGTTAGCGCAGAAGAGGTTGGGTTTGGTGAGGAGTGATTAGATTAGATAGGCGGCAGTTGACGAACCAATAGGCCCATTCACAAAGAGACACCTTGGGAATGGGCCTATTGATTAGGCTAGGTTAGGTTCGAATAGACGAAACTGGACTAGGCTAGGTTTAGTTAGGTGAAGTCAAGCTATATTAGGTTAGAATAAATAAGGTTAAAGAAAGTTACGTAAGGTTAGGTCAGAAAAGGTCGGGTTTATTTAAGTGTAGTTAGGTTCGATAAGAAAAAGCTAGACTAGGTTAGGCTAGGATACAATTGGTTAGCTTTGGTAAGTTTAGTACAGTTTAATTTTATTTATTTTGATATAACTTACTACAAATAAATCGAGTAGAGGTAATAAAATAGGGGCTTTTGTAAAATTTTATCTCTCTCCTGGAGAGTTGAAATTTTCCCCATGTATTTGAACTCCTTCTGTGACAGTATTCCTTGCTGGGAGGGTGTGTAAGTAGCCTTCATGGACTGTACTTCTTTTTAGTCTGGTCAATCATCGTCTAACTCTTTTGGCATACGCGGTATCAGTCATCGTTTACTTCTTTTAACATACAACCGGTCCTAAGATGCTACTACTGAAGTTTAGGTATAATGTTTGAACCTGTCTTAAAGCTCTAATTAGTTACAGTCGCTGTGTACGAAGAAATTCCTTACCGTCGTTAATTATTCAGTATTCGTTATCATTATATCATCACTTGATTTTCATATACTGTGAACTATTAATTTATGAACTTGGCGGGTTAGCCTGGAGTGTTCGCCTTTCATAACAGAAAGGCTGGTAAACGGGATAACTCTAAATGTGTACGTCAGCCGATTACGTATTAACGATTGCCTTATCGGAATTGCTAAATTAAGTGTCCATGGCTTATTAACTATCGTGAACTTATCCTGTGAACTAAGCAACTGCAATTACAATACTTGAACTGGAACGTAACATGGTATCGATACCCATTAAATAATTGAACAATAAGCAGTCACTAGAGAACGCTTTGTATTGGTGCCGGGTTGTGGTGAAGAGTGCGACTGTGCGAGTCACGTAGCACTCTAACGTACTTTAAACGTAGGCTTGCCAAACGTATTTTGAGGAAAGTACCAGATTTGACAATACAGAAGTACCAGATTTGAACGAATAAGTACCAGATTTCTTTTTCTTATATAATACTTCTAAAATAGGTTGAAAACTATGAAAATAATAAAATAAGCTTCATTCCGGACAATTTGAATTATTCCAGGTAAGTAATCCAGGATTTCTATAGATAAATTAAGTTCCACAATGAAAGAGCAAAGTTTAAGCTCCGCCAGGCGTACGGCTCCCTTCGAAAGCTGTGCAGTGCATTACTCGGAGTAAATATATTTACTCCGAGGTGGATTAGCAAAGGCAGATTTTACAGTAAGACTTTCTGAGCATGCAATTGTTTCTTCCAACTCTGGAAAAAATCGAAGATCTTGTGGCGATGACACACACTAGTCAAAAGAACGAGTATCGTCTTTTTTTCATCTGAATGAGTAATAAATCCCTTCAAATATAATGAGATGCCCGAAAGTCAACTAAGGGCTCATGCTTAAACCGTGCACTGGCAGCAGTGCTGGGCGGCGTTGTGTTGAACAACTTTTATACGAGTACAGAACGAGACTTAAAATGCTTCACACTCACTCAACGCTATGTTAGTAATGGTTGGGTGCATAATTTGAACTTGCTCGTTACGAGCATGGAGCAGGAGCTTATAAGTATCATATGACAAAGTCTAGTCTACAACAAAATAATGATTTTAAAAGTTGTTATATAAGACAATGTTTAGTTTATATATTATTAATAGTTTGAAGCATATAGCGACACTAAGCTTTCCAGGAACAATAACTCGCAAAAGACCGCGAAAACAAAAAGTACGAGATTTTCGGATCGGCGTACCAAATGTACTCCACCATGCAATAAGTACCAGATATGGTACTATAGTACCAGGTTTGGTAAGCCTGCGGCGGGCTGAGTATTATAGTGAATAACGTGGGAGGCAGGTCAGGGATGCCAACTTAGCTATTTTCTAGCTAGATCTAGCTAATTTTTACCTTATCTAGCTAAGAAAAATTGCATCTAGCGATAGCTATAAATCTAGCTTATAAATGAATTTTTCAGCTATTTTCTAGCGGATTTTCACATTTTGCTCATATTAATGCCTCATTCACAAGTATTTAAGGCATATCAATAGCTAAATAAGTCGGTACGCATTCGGTACACAGCATAAACCATCGTTAACGAAATCTAAACGAGTAAAGTACGCGGTCAGACACGTTATTGTGAAAATGCTTCGTTTGGCGGCCGTTGAAGTTGTTCAACTTCAGTTGAGGTGGTTCAGTGAGCCTTGTTGCATCTGTGCAGTAAATTTTGGAAAAAGTTTTCATTTAATCAATTAATAATGCCGAAGCAAAAGAATATAAGCAGAAGTTTTAGAGTGAGTGGTTAAAAAATAAGTTGTTTCAACGCTGGTTGCTGGAAGTTAAGAAAAATCCTAGTGTGGGGCATTGCAAACTCTGCAAGTGTGATATTAATGCAAAAAAAATTTGATCTTGTTACGCATATGAAATCAAAGAAGCACGTTAAAGCTACTCCTGTAAAATCTGTGCCTTTAACAAACTACTTGCATGTTGCCCCGAACAGCAGCGTTTCTAAGCTTGAAGGAACTCTTGCTTTGTTCGTTAGTTGCCACGCGGCAATCGGGAACACTGACCACCTGGTAGATCTATGCAAAAATTGCATTGGCGATAGTAAAACTACTGTGCATCTAAAGATACATCGCTCAAAGTGTTCGCAAATGATAAAAACCGTGATTAGTAACCACTTTGAAGAAGACTTGGTAAGCGATTTAGGAGACCAGCAGTTTGTTGCTTGACGAGTCCAGTACCATAACTGTTAATAAATTATAAGTAATTTTAATAATTTACTACAGCGAAAAGCATACAGTTGAGCTAGCTGGACGGTTCGCGAATTTTTTTTTCCTGAACCTTTCAGCAAGTACAGTCTCACGGCAGCCAATGGCGTGGCAGGTCACCGGCCACAGTGGGAGGGGTGAAAGGTGATGGTTTGCGATGGTGTTGCACTCTATGTAGATTCACAATTTACGTGCCGTGAAGTTTATTCTAATAATTAATAGGCATCAATTAAGGTG
>LQNS02020120.1:5376394-5394024 GCA_001587735.2 Parhyale hawaiensis | reverse complement strand
AGGCACTGGTGTGTGTGGTGCAGGCACTGGTGTGGGTGGTACAGGCACTGGTGTGGGTGGTACAGGCTCTGGTGTGTGTGGTATAGGCACTGGTGTGGGTGGTACAGGCACTGGTGTGTGTGGGGTGGTGGTTCATATTGTGAAGAGGCAAATATCCGCATCTGCGGACATCCGCACCTTTTTGAACATCCGTATCTGCAACGACATAAGCGGATCCAAAAAATTACATTCGACCCATCACTAGTTCATATTACTCTCAGTTGGGGCAGTTGGATGAACTTGCCATGAAGATCAATTATTTCGATTAACTGTCCTCTTGGTGGGCATGTTGCGCATTATTCAAGTTCTGACAATTGGGAATGTGGCTATCCAAGTGGAGAGCTGCCGAGTGAAGGAGCGCACCGGTGGTTTCGGGTTTCCCTCTTTTCCACAGTGGACGCCTAAAAATTTGACTTTCTTAAATGGCATTTTTGCATTTATGTTCGAAAACTAGAAACCAATACGATTTCAAAACTGCAAACCGTATGACAAACGACAAATTTTTGCGGTAATTATGGCCTGAGTAAGTTACATGAACATTCGTGACCGCATGAAGCTATGTTGGGGATACATGTAGTAGCGCGTGTACGCTAATTTCATCCAGCTGTTACACAGAAAGTGTACGCGAATGTCTTTTCGTGTTTTGTATGCTGTAGGTATTGTACATCTGTATATATACCGGTGCATTATGTGAGACAACAGAAAAAAATCCATTTTCGATTGGCAATTTTGGTATGGGCTTGAAAAGATCTAGTCTATGGGCCGCCTCATTCAGGTTTGCCGAATACATAAATGAGAGGATTGACAGTTGAGCAGTTTTATGTGCCCAAGGTTGCCTATAGTGTAGCCATAGGCAAATATTGAAGACCTTGTTATGTTGTATCACCATGCAGAGTTGCAGCTGCAGGTCTTGGCTAGTATGGTTGCTACAGTCTCCCAAACATCATTAGATATACCTACAGGCATCTAACTTAACGGCACCGATCGGTTTATGGGGTCATTTTTTATTTTTGGTCGTAGAACTCTCAAATTTGGTAATCGTATGTAAAATCGTCTAACATAGAGGAAAGGTCTACAGCAAAATTTCTGTATCCCGCATAGAAATAGAGTTGCAGATAGAAAAACGAGTTTTTAGGGGACCGTTTACGGTAGCTGCAGCTTCTCTGTCAGGTTTCGTAGTAGCTATCAACTCGATATAAGTTACATTCTACAGTTTAGACGCTGCTTTACAATGATGTAGAGAGACTTTGTTAGATATGGCTAAAATTTAAATAGTTAAAGTATTTAATTAGTCAAAATATGATAATTGCATTAAAACGATATAAATTTAGAGGTCAAATTCGCAATTAGGAAGTCAAATTACCTAGGTACTACAGTAAGTTACCTTTGATTATGCAAATACAGATTTTTTACTTATTTTTTAAGATAGCCCTAAGTGTGAAACATTTAAAATATTAATATTAAATTAGTGCACAGGCATGTTCTATTTAGAAAAAACAACTAAAGAAAAATAAAACTGAACCATTTCCCACGTTTTGGCAGCATTTGCTTATCGCACGGGGTTCTGCTGTCAAGCCAGATTATGCAACATCATTCTCTAGTCAACATGGGCAAGAAAAGCGGTCTAACCAGTGAGGAAAAGATCAAAGTGACGCCGTTATTGGCTTTTGGTAAGACGACACTCGAAGTTTTCCAAGGAATTACAGCTTTATCACCGAACAATTAAGGCTTATGCAACTGAAGGTAAGGTCAACCGGAAAACTCCGGATAAAGCCTCTATGAAGAAATTGACCGCTCAGGATATGCGACATTTGAAGGTTTCTATGGCTAGAAAACTACTTTCTGCAAGTGAGGCTGGAGCACCAATACTAAGCAGAAAGACAAGATGTGAAGTTCTGCAAACGCTAGGGAAAGTAAAAAGGCAATTAAACGACCACTTCTAACAAAAATTAAAAAAGAAACTAGGCTCAAATGGGCTGATAAGAACATGAAAACTGATTTTTCCAAAGTCATATTTACTGACGAATGCAGAGCCACTCTTGATGGTCCAGTTGGATGGGCATCTGGATAGGTCCTCTATGACGGACCTCAACAGACACGGCTTAAGTGTCAACAAGGTGGAGGAGGTGTGATGTTTTGGGCCGGAAGAGTATGTGACATCCTTATTGGTACATTTGAAGTGGTAGAAAGAGTTAAACCGAATGCAGAAAAGTACTGCCAATTTCTTGAAGCCAACTTGATTCCATGGCTTGATGAGCAGACTAACGCACGTAGATTCAAATTGGTATTTCAGCACGATAACACTCCCTCACACCGAGCACGGTGCACTGTTAACTGGCTTGCGGAAGGAGGATTTAAATCAAAAAGGATTATGACCTGGCCAGCGAATAGATCCGATCTAAATCCCAATGAGAGCCTCTGTGCAATGATGAAAAGGAAGGTTTATGAAGGTGATCTGCAGTTTTCGAGCAAACTAAGCGTGTGGAGTGTAGTAAAAAACAGCTGCAAATTCTATTCCACTAACTGAAATATCGTACCTGACAAATTCTGTTGATAATCGCCTTATAAAAATCATGAAAAATGAAGGTTGTATTGTTCAAAATTAACTAGTTATGTTTACCACTACTGAACACTCATTTCAGTGTTTATTGAATTGTTTTGGTTTTAATTTCTTGGTTTTCGACGCTTAATAAAAATATTAATGTTCACTTGTATTTATTTCCTCTTTATGACGTTTTTATTAACTTGTTGCATAATCTGAGGTAACAATAAAAAGCTCGCAAATGAGCAAATTGTATGATAAACTCAGCAAATGGCTAAATATTTATTTTGCAAGTGTTTTTTATATCTGCAACATAGCCATACATTTAGTTACCTCCGCCAAGGAGGATATGTTTTCGTCGAGTTTGTCTGTCTGTCACCAAGATAACTCAAAAAGTTATGGACAGATTTTGACGAAATTTACAGGGATTGTTATGTATGTTAGGAGGAACAGATGATTAACTTTTTGGTGAAGATCCGGCCATCCGTTTGTTTGTTTGGCTTTTTTTTCCTAATGTCATAACTCAAAATGTTATGTACGGATTTTTATGAAATTTACACAAGTTGTTAAGTATGTTACGAAGAGTAAATGACCATATTTTTGTGATAATCTGTTAGCTCGTTCGTTCGCTCGTTAGTCACTGTTTCTAAATCTATGCTTGTTAGCACAATAACTAAAAAAATTATGAGTGGATTTTTATGAAATTTATAGTTGTTATTTTTGTTAAAAGACATGAATGATTAAATTTTGAAGCAGATCGGTTTGTTTGTTTGTATATTTCACCCATGTTTGTCATAATGTTTGTTAGCAGCATGACTCAAAAAGGTATGAACGGATAGATCTTCACGAAAATTGCATAAACTGTTAATACCATCAGAGGGCACAAATGATTAGATTTTGGAGTTGATACAAAGAAAGTTATGGTTTTAAAGCCAAATTGAATTTTTCGTTACTGTTGCCTCGCTTGGCGGAGGTATGCGCTCTCCGAGTGCTCTATTTAATATTGATACTTCAAAGTTAAACACTTATCTTGAAAATAAAGTAAAACATTGTATTTGCATAATCAAATGTACCGTGACATACTGTAGAGTCAAGTTTCAAAGTAAAAAAAACACCTCAAAGGATTTTGTCCAATATTGAGCCGTTGTGTCCTAGGTACCTACCGTGCTGTGCTTCGGCCGGGGCTGATTTACTCGTTGCAGACTTGGACTTGGAGCAGCCAACGGTTCGAACTGACCGGAGTGAGTGGGTCTCCCATACGGTGGGAAACACTCTCGGTGCCCGTGGTTGTGTTTGAAAAATATTCAAAATTTGCTGTGATTCTGAGTTCTTTAAGTTTTAATTTGTTTATTCTTTGAAATTTACATATGACCAACCTTACACTTTACTTGAAGATAAATTTGGTATTCAGGTACTGGCGGGTCAGCAGATCTGAGCTGCCTTATGTTTTGCTCTCTTTGCCTGTCTCTTCCTGTCGCTTCGGCCGCTTGACTGCCGGTGCGGGGAGCGCAGCAGTTAAGCCAATACGAGGCGACCTGCTGCAGCAGATCTCAATACATTTCTCTCGAACGGTATGCGTACAGGTTGGCTTCGTGTAGGCATATTGTTTCTTACTCAAAAAGCCGCAGAGCATTGAAACGTTACAATAGCTTCCTGCCCTGGCATCTGCATGCTGTTGTAGTGGTAGCTACTCAGAGTAAGTGCAACGTGAGGTACCTACCACACCACCACATTATTGAACCACGGCTGTGTCCCACCGGCATGACGCCGTGTCCCACTAGAATTGATGCCGTGTCCCACTAGAATTGATGCCGTGTCCCACTAGAATTGATGCCGTGTCCCACCGGCATGACGCCGTGTCCCACTAGAATTGACGCCGTGTCCCACTAGAATTGATGCCGTGTCCCACTAGAATTGATGCCGTGTCCCACTAGAATTGATGCCGTGTCCCACTAGAATTGATGCCGTGTCCCACTAGAATTGATGCCGTGTCCCACCGGCATGACGTCGTGTCCTACTAGAATCGATGCCGTGTCCCACTAGAATTAATGCTGTGTCCCACCGGCGTGGCCGTGTCCCACCGGCATGATCGTACAGTATATGAAGAGACAATACGGCGAGAGCGTATCTCAGCGTAGCAAGAGCACACAAATAGAGAAGTCGGTACCTAGGTATATTACATAGCTAACTGCGAGAAAGTAATATAAGAAATGCATAAACGAGAATGAAATTACTTTGAGACAACCCTGGGCATCAAATTGAATGCATGAAAATGGAAAATAAAACGCACTATCTTATGCGGCATGGAAAGAAGGAATTGGCTGGTACGGCACGCTCAAGTCCAGCAGGGGCTTGTTAAGAGTCTTTGTTAGGAATGATGTTAGGACTCCCACCGACAGATAATAAATAATTCAATAGTTACTACAAGTGCATCAGAAGTGAAAGTTAGCTGAAGGGAAACTAAACTAGGTTAGTTCTATAGTTTAGACTAAGGGAGCACTGACCTGCACTTGACCAGTTTCTATAGCCCTTCCTTGGGTTGGAGGAGATACTTCGTTTGGTGGAGGGAGGAGGCCTATACCCAGGCGCGTGGTACCTAGCTGACCTTGGCACTACTCCTGGTTCGGTACCAGCTGCACCTGCTGCAGAGACCGCCTGCAGACCCACTCTTGTGTCACTGGTCTGCTGTGCAGAGGACGGGTAGGAGTAGCTCGGAGAAGCCCGGTAGACTCCACTGGAACTGGGAAGTGTCCGAGGTAGTGTGGCCGTGGGGAGGAGCTGCGCTGGAGTCGACCGAGGTAGGGTCGTTGATCTCACTTCTGGACTCACGCGGTCGCTGTTCTTCGGGTCTGGCATGGAAGATCGACGAGCGTAGCGGAAAAAATTAACGAGCTTTTTGGATTTTTTGTCCTCTTCGTCTTCGGGCCCAGAAGATCCTTGGAGTGAACCTCGGCTCGAGGCGGCTAAACTCCCTCTGCTGCTGGTAGTGAGAGAGCCCCGGCTGCCGGCGTTAAGGCGAATGTTGGACGAACTGCTGCCCATGTGCCGATCAAGGGAATCTGATGCTTTTAGGGTCGAATCCGAGTCAAGCTGTTCGTAGCTGCTAGTCGTTGAAAATTCAGACGTTCTAAACCGATCGCACAGATCTCCTAGAGACTCGGAGCGCTCTCCTGTGCTTGTCTTGATGTCATCATTATGAATTTTTTCCAGATTCAAGTGGCTCTTTGCTTTGCGGGTATCTGGTCTTTTGCTTGGCTTCCTTGCCTTGGGAGCACAAATATGTTCCCGGGCCCCAAACTTATCTTCGTCAATAGTTACACTCTGCCACACTTCAGGCTCGTTGCCACTGCCGTCTGTGACGTAGTACTGGATGCTGGTAACTCCGCGCTCCTCCAGACTCCGTTGCGACACCGACGTCTGTGGAGTTAGGTAAGAGTCGGGCCGCGTGTAATGGCGAGGCGAATCATGAGAGGCGAACACAGTTCTCTGGCTCTCTAGCGAGGTAAAATCTTCAGCTGATGACCTTTCGCTGATGATCGAGAGCGCTTTTTTCCTAGACAACTTAGGAGTACCAGACTCTGGAGTTCTTTCGGTGTCTGTGGGACTGCCGTCCGACTCGAAGCTTGTGTCAGGGTACGCGAATAGTGGAGGTTTCGAAGTCTTCGTGTGCTGCCTTTCACTCAGAGATTCGATGTCATCACCAGTTTCACTTCCACCAGAAACTTCGTGCATTAATTCTACTAAACTGGAGTACATGTAATTGCAGAATTTAGACAGGAGAGGCGGGGATGAGTTTTGAGAACCAGATCCTACACTGACACGGTCACTGTCGGGCTTCATGTGACCTATCGTAGATAGAACTTTTTGGTACACCAAAAGTGTTTCTTTATTATTAGCAGCGACATCATCAGAGCTTTCGGAATGAGCGTTGCCACCAAACAGAGAATGGGCGCTGTCCGTATCGCTGGGTTCGCGGCTTTGGTCGAATTTTTGAATAATTTGTTGACATGATGCTGAAATTTGCTTCCTAAGTTCAGACTTTTGGGGATGTCCTTGCTGATCCAAAAGAGCGTATGTTCCTTCCAGGTCACTGGCAGTGTAATCTGAGGAATCGTATGAATCGCTCCAAGTGTCTTCTGAACTTAAATATTCAACTATTTCTTTTAGTTGCTCTTCGTTAATGCCGGGAACTTTCTTCATCAGAGAAGTCAGTTTGGCCTCCAGTAAGAACAGAAACTGTTGGGACTTCACCGAGGATTTTTCTTTGGAACTCTCGAGTGTTTTCATGTACATGTTGGTGATGAAGGCCTTCATTCTATTCATCATAATGTTGGTGTCTTCATCAGAGCTCCAGTTGAAGGAATCTTTCCGGCTCACCCTTGCTCTATCTTTGGAGAATGGAGGGAGATCGGCGGAGCTGCCGGTGCTCGACCTTGATACTTTACCGTCATTACTTCGTTCCTCAGATTTGCCATTGGAGTCCGTGTCTACTTTCTCGGCGTGGCAGTCGGGGTCGCCGAAGTCCTCGCTGGAAACATTTTTTTGCTCCTTTCTACTTGCTGCAGGGATTTTGTCGTCTGCGTTCGAATCAGACACGCATTTTCCTTTGCCTTCTTTCAGTTTCAAATTTTCATCTGGTTTGTCTTTAAGAAGGTCGTCGGAACTACCAATAAAGCCACTGTCGCGACTCTGGTACTTCCGGTCGGATAAATCACCGACATTAACATTACTAGTTTCTTTATCGGGAGTTTTCTCCTGTGTATCGAGAATACCGCGCCTGAGCATGTTTGTTACATCGCCAGTGGCTCGAAGCTTTTCTGAAAGTTTTGAGTCTTCTTTAGCATCGTTATCTAAAGGTTTAATTTCACTCTTATCACTATCAGACCGCCTATCAGTTAATTCAGTGGAGTTCTTTTTCTTTTTCCGCCTCTTGATTGTATCAAACTGTCCGTCAACTTTATCAAATGCTATTTCTTCACTTTCAGTCGAACCTTCATCCTCCCCGCTGATAAAGGTCCGCTCTGTTTCCACATCCTCTCCAGAGTGGTGGGATCCATCGGACGGATATTCCCCGCGATCCGAGGCGTACCCATGAACTCGCGATGTCTTGCCTAGTCTAAACCCTCGCGGTCTCAACATCTTTTTCCGAGGCTGCTCGGGACTTGGCGATCCTTCAGAGTCGCTTCCGACGGACCCGCTCTCGTCCGTATGAAGTTCCGAATCTTCGCCCATGGACCGTATGGAGGGCTGCCTCTCAAATCCTGAGCTGAGACCAGATAGGAAATATTTCTCGAGCCGGGATGACGCTAATTCTGCAGGATCGACGCTCTCAATTGTCTGAGTGTCGTTTGTTTCTAGACTTTCATTGAAAATGGAACTGGAGGTTTCTGAAAACGTATCGCTGTATTCACTTTCTTCATTACCTATTCTTTGGGATTCTGCTGTCCCGTTGCCAAGTTCATAGAAAAAGTACTTTTCCAGTTCAGACGGGTCTGCAGTGCTGATCACTTCTTCTTTCTGTCTTTTTTCATAATCACTTTCTTCACAGCTTTCTTCGATGATAGTATACAAATTCAAATCAATATGAGGCCTACAATCTTTAATATCTCCATGCGGAACTTCGAACCCGTAATCATCATCATCATCGTCGTCATACTCCTCGTCAAAATATTCGTCATCGTTCAAGTCATCCCCGCAGTCGTGATCAAACGAGTCGCGTTCTTCGTAATCTTCAGTTCCACTGGAAAACTGCTGCCCATCTTCATGTGAACTAACGGTGCTCTCTTCCCTGTGGTCATCAGCACGCTGATGCGAAGGTATATCAACTTCAGATGATTTATCTTCTAATGAGACGTCAGCTTCAGGAGTGGGAGTAATGACAGGACTCGGTGTCAGAATTGGGCTTATAGATGGGCTTGCTTTAGTTGCACTATCGTCGTGGCATCGATCGGCCGCCTTAGCTCGTCTGCGGACCTCGGGAGTCTTATTGAGGCGACGAGGCGTGTGGGGCGAGTCGAACCCTAAAGTAAGTGTGAAATAATTTGCAAGACCAGACGAAGGTTCAGGAGAATCTGAGCGAGAACGACGGTATTGTTGCTGGCGTTCCTTGGAGGAAGAAATTACGTCTTGCAGCGCTGAGACGTCGCTGGCACTCTGACGAGCTGGAGAACCGCTTCGTGACGAAGAGGGGCTCGTCACCTGTAAGGACATCACGTGATCTTGCAGCTCCTTGCTACCTACTTCCAAAATAGTTACGTCATTGCCTTTGAGTTTTTCGGTCTCTTTCGCTATTAATTTCTTTCTGCCAACTGTTTCATTCTCGCAGTCTTCGCTTGACTCTGCGCCCGACGACCCTCCCGTGACGACGATGCAGGTGGGTTTGATCTGGACGTCCGAGTCGGTAGAATCTGAACGAATATATATTCGACCGTGACTAATAGGCGCTGGATTATCTTCACCGCCCACAGCCACAATTGATACTAAGTTCCCTTCCTCACTATTGTCCGAGTGCTGCGACTCGCTGTCGCCGGTGAGCAGTAAAGAATCGCTTGAAGACGCAGCGCTCGAGTCTCGCTTGCTGTAGTCACGACGCTTGTCTTGCTGAGCGAGTCTCTGCTTGCGCTGCTCCACAAACAGCCGCTTTAGAGAATTATCAGAGCGAGATCTCTCGATTATTGTATCTGCAGAATCGCTGGCATCCGAGCGATCTACGTCAGACGAGGAAGACAAGCCCTCAGAAGAAGACGATCGCTTCTTAGTTCGTTTGGGAGGTTGAATGGTATCAGTTCGCGGCAAATTCTCCAGTGATGGCCTACTTTTTAGCGAAAACGAAGAAGAATTTGATAAATCAGGTTGAGCTCCGGTGTCACGTACGTTGGAGCCAACGCGATCGCTGAGGCAACATATCTCCCTCTCACTAGCGCCAGCGTGACGCGCTTCATCCTTGTTCTGAGGTAATTGTTTGTCCGATTCGCTTACACTGCTTAGACTAAACTGATCAGTAGACACGACACTGGGAGGTCCACTTTCATCACTGGTCTCCACTGAAGGATCTAAACTATGCACAGCAACATTGCCAGAGTCTCCGACTGCACCGGAAGCCGACACGCGCTCACTCCTCACGCCTGCGTACGATACTGCCGAGCGGTCGTTCTCTGTACTGGAACAGCCTTCTTCTTGTTGTTGTTCATTTCCTTGCTGCAGAATCTGTTCCACTTGCTCGCTTCCGGTGCTGGCGGAGGCACCCGCAGTGAGGCCGTTGCCACCACCAACTTCCTTGATTTCTTCTTTAATTTCTCCTTTTTCAGTCGGGCCAGCGAGCGAGTCTACGGCCGAATTCTCACCAACACCTCCGCTGGTCGCGTCTCTGAGATCCTCGTGGGCAGCGTTGGCAGGAGACTGGCACGAGCTAGGAGCTGCAGCAGAAGCAACGGAGGCTTCCGTGGGGGAACTTTCAGCGTCAGTTTCCCCCGGCACGTGGGTCGCGGAGGAAAACTCGACACTAGTCACACCGAGTTCGCTAGTCGTATTAACGTTTCCCTCCTCCCCGGGGTAATTTTGAACGTCCCCAATAATGTTTTGCTCAGTTTCCCTGAGAGTTTCAATCTCGCTAACGCGCGTCATTTCTACTTCCTGATTGTCATCACCATTGTCTTCGTTGTTAACATTTCTGTGCATTGGGGAAGGAAGAAGGGAGGTCAGGGGAGGGGGCTCCCCATCGGATCTCGGCAGATCTTCCGGTGCCATCACAGACTCTGTGTCGCCCTTGGGTGCCAGTGCCTCCTTTTCCTTATCTGTTCCTTCTCCAATCGCCTCTTCCTTTACACTGCCCTCTTTCTTTTCTCCACTTTCGTTATTAGTGCTATCATCTACTTGATTATGAGTATTAGGTGCTTCACAAGCGTAAGAAAAAACATCTTCGTCGCAAGTTGAAGATTCAACAGAGTGACTAGTAGCGATTTCATTCGTAGTATCTAAAACATTATCAACATTAGCGTTAGGTAAAATTTCTACATTATCTACATCGACGTTAGCTTCACTTTTTACATTACTGTCTACTAGGGTAGACGATCCACTCTTAAGAACATTTTCACTATTCAATTCATCAACATTTTCACGCTGGTGCGCGTCGAAGTCGTCCGTGTCGTGTAAATTTTCCATGTCTGACGTGGACGACGTGCGACTGACGTCATACTGACAGCTCACGTGAGTGTTATCGTCAGTGTTGCTGGCTGACGAAGCACTATCGCAATCGTCAAATGCTTCGTCCTTATCGTCATTCTTTTCAAAACTTTTGAGCTCCGACACGTCATCGTCCAGACCTTCGATGAGATCAGTATTATCATTGGACCTGGTCCCTTCCTGCGCAGTGCCCGTGTGCGCATCACCAACATCACACTTGTCGTCGCCAGTAGTGCCACCTTCTGTCTCTTCTGGTCTCTTGTCTTCCTCTATTATGCTTTTATCATGTACGGTATCTGTGAGGCTGTTATCTGTGTCCGTAATGCTGTTATCTGTGTCACAGATAGGCTCGGCGGTGCCGCGAGACTTGATCACTTCTAGGCTGCAGTTGAGGTCACCAGACCCCACTTCACGAGACGGCGATTGCGCTTCTCTCGACATTTTGCAATGTTTTGTTGATCGAAGCTTTGAACTTAGCGAACTTTGGGACGTTTCTTCAGTAATTTGGGGCGCGAAAGTCTGCTTGGTAGCAGCAATAGTACCAGAAGCAGCAGTAGTCGGCGGAGCAGAGCGAGTATTGCTGACAGAAAAACTTGGCAGAGCTTCCGGAACTGCCGAGCTCGCTGAAGTCCGAGACTGCACAGTTTCCAGATCGGGGGCAGCTTTGGAGGGGGCAGTGGAGACGAAATTTAGCTCTTTTGTTGCCAAGGGAAGGTTATTTCCTCCGGTAGATGATGACTTCAGGGAGGAAGAGGAGGATGCTGCATTACAATTGCTGTCGGTAACACTAGATCCGTTCGTCCCTGACTCGCGACCCAAAGGCTTGCTGTTAGCGGGGGCCGAGGACCTGGTGAGCACGTGCAGTCCTAATTTATGAGAGGTTAATTTGTCATCGTTGGATTGTGTGGAGCTCGCGATGTTGGGCACTGGTTTGGCAGAGAGAGAGCAACCCGCAGCACCAACACGACTGGTTGTGTCAGCAAGAGCTGTCGCGACCCGAGCCCAGGGCTCAGTACCCGAACACCACAGATTATCGAGGGCAGTGGCCTTGGAGTGTCGGTACGACTGGACTTGGGCTGTCGGGGCAGCGGACCTGCCAGCTGATGACGTAAAGACTGAGGAATTCTTGCTAGTGCTGCTGGCAGACGCCGCAAGTTCAGCGGTCACATGAGAGGAAGAGGAAGACCGACTAACGCTTGTCTTTGTCTTAGCTCTGGGAGGTGGACGAATGGAACTATCACTATAGGACTGTACAACTGTAGCCGCACTAGTGTAACTGTTATTGCCTGGACTATTGCAGCTCACTGACGACAGCGGGGCCGGTTTGTGCTGCCCCAACAACCCACTCCAGTGTTGTGCCGCGCCATTTTCTTTGCTTCTTGGAAACTTTACACCAGCACTACTAATTTCACTAGCACTAATGGCTTCACTGGAACTTCTTACAACACCACTTTGCAGTCGTGCATCACATGCTCGTTCACAAACACTGATATTATCACGGGTATCGGTAGCACTGGTACGCGACGGCGACGAGCGGCGCAGAACCTCACTACACAGCGGCTGACGGGCAACTGAGGTGGAGGAGGAGGGTTCCCATCTCAGGTGTGCAGCAGGTGAACGACGGTCGAGCGTGTGGTGCTGGCTGGAGCACAGGTGCTCGCATGGAGGGGGAGGGGAGGTAGTGGTGTGGTGCTCACTGGTGCACGGGTGACTGCTGGTGCAGGAGCAGCGTACGCAACAGCTGCTTCTGAGATGATTAGGTGCGGCACTAGTGATAATATTGCTAGCAGAAGTGATGCTAGGTGGTGCTGTAGTTACCTTTGTATAGTTACTATGCGAGAGACTACTAATTCTAGAGATAGTGCAGGAGCCGGTCGAACGTTGAGTAGTACTGTTACTTGTACCAGAACTAGCACTAGTACTGGTTCTGCAGGTCGCTGCACAGCTAGTGCTTGCGAATGTTGACGCTGTAGAGCAGAGTCTCGCAACCGAAGGAAAAGCTGAGCTCACTGTGGCACTAGTGGAAGTAGCACCAGCGGAGGAGACTGCAGAACTGCTGACAGTTCTAGAAGGCGCGCTGCTGGCACTACTGCAGCGCATAGAACTGACAGATGTGCTGCCACTGGTGCTGCCACTGGTGGCGTCAGGTAGCCGGGGCATGGTACGCCTGGCACCAGATCCTACGGTGCTAGTACTGCAGTGTGCAGCAGAACTACTCTCTGCAATGGTTCTAGCACTAGTAGTAGCGGCTGTGCGGTCAGTGTTGCTTGAGAATACGCGCCCGCTGGGAGTTCTGGTACTAGGACTAGTTCTAGACCCTGCAGAGGTGAAGGTAGGTGTGGTACGAGCACTGAGAGTAGTTCTTGTACCAGAGGTGATGGTAGACGTGGTACTGGTGGGAAGAGCAGTTCTGGTACCAGAGGTGATGGTAGATGAGGCACTGGTGCTAAGAGCAGTTCTAGTACCAGTAGAGGGGGCAGTAAGGTCCGCGCAAGGTACAGCAACACTAGCACAAGAGCTAGCAGAACTGAGGTCCACAGGGGCAGTGGCGATGCCGCAGCGTTGAGGCGACCGCCTGTCCTGGCCCACAGAGCCACCCCGCTGATCTCCTCCTGCCCCCGCACTGCTGCTGTCAGCGAAGATTTGCTGTGGTGGCGCCGCAGCGGCCGATCGCTCGTCCTTGCTGCTGCTGTTGCGGTAAATCGCCGCACATTGCCGCTCTACATCTGACGGTCCAGATCTGTTATTGCTGTCAACAAGTGAACTGGACGATGAGGGCTGCGCGGTGCCCCCCTTGCCTGCTGCTGCCGGCGTGCGTTCCTTTGCTGATCCTTTCCTGCGTCTAATAGCGTCCAGAACATTGCGGTAATTCGAAGACTTGCGCGCCTCTTCTGATAATTTCACCACATCCATTTCTGCGCTGAGGCTTGTGACCAGTGGCGCTGGCGCTAGCGCTGTGGCCAGTGGCGCTGGCGCTAGCGCTGTGGCCAGTGGCGCTGGCGCTAGCGCTGTGGCCAGTGGCGCTGGCGCTAACGCTGTGGCCAGTGGCGCTGGCGCTAGCGCTGTGGCCAGTGGCGCTGGCGCTAACGCTGTGGCCAGTGGCGCTGGCGCTAACGCTGTGGCCAGTGGCGCTGGCGCTAACGCTGTCGTGTCGTGACTTAGCGTCTGGAGACAGTCACGGGATGCTGCGTTGCCTTGGGACAGGGACAGGTCTCGCGATGTGGGACCGTTTCTAGTGCGGGCTCCAGTGTACGTTTCATCCTTTTCAGTGGCCGAAGTAGGGCAGGTCTCTTGCGGTAAGGAAGATCCACGCAGGCCCTGACCGACCGTCTCGTGAGGGGGGGAGGCGCCGCTCGGTCCCGCGCTCGCAGGTCCGCGGTTCAGTTTCGCCGTCGACTCCTTCAAGCGACTGAAAACATTTAAGCGCGAAAGGCCTTTGGACAAACTGGCTTTTGAATTCACAGCGGCTTCTCCTGAGGTGTGTAAATTTTCAGATGAAATACACTTACTTTGCCCAGCATTTGTAAAGTCAGATAACTTTTCACGGGCCGTTTCTGGAGCAGAAAATTTTCGATTGCTAAAGAATATCGTCGGCTTCTTACTTTCGTTAGGAAAATGAGATTCTACAAGACGTTTCTGTTCCTCCTGAGGAAGAGAACTGTATGTCGTAGTTTTATGGTTGCTAACAACTGGTTTTGTTGGGATATTCGGTTTCACCGAACTTCGACCCGCTGGTGACAGAGAGTTATTGAACAAATTCTCTTCATCCAACAGTTTGGAGTATCTTTTAGATGAAGCAGCAACATCACTTGCACTTCTGCTAAGATCCTGTTTCTTTGGTTTCTTTTCATTAGATTTCGCATAAGGACCTGCATGCTCGTCACTCACCAGACCCTGAGCTTCTCCATCGCGACTAAACATGACCTGTTTAGCAGCATTGGAACCAAAGTGTGCGCTACCACTCGAAGTTTTAAAAGACTGGCTTCTCGTCGGTTCCGATGGTTTCACGTCTGCACATTTGGCCCACACTTCAGCGTTTACTGGCTGGCTTTGAATGCTAACTCTGATGTCCTTAGATTGTTTTCCATTGGCACTGATGAGCGCCTTGGACACATTCTTTTTCATAATCCCATCTAGATGGAACTCATCAGTCTGCACGACGGGGATCGTAAAGTCGCGTTTCGTTGTCGTAGGTTCGCTCGCTGTAGAGTGGACGGAAGCGCTCGATCTGTGAGGTGCTGGGTGTAGCTTTCCCGCCTCTGCAGCTGTCGAAGACTTTGGTCTCTCTGGAGGCGTGAAGGCTCCCATGAGGGCGGCCTGAAGAGCCTGAGCTTCGGCCTGCACCACCTCGGTCTGCTGCAGCATGGCATGGAGCTGGCTGGGGTGGATGGCCCCGGTGGTGGGGAAGAAAGTATTCCTTAAGGGAGGGCATAAGTGGCTCGGTTTGGGCGGTCGAGGTGGCGGTTCGTTGGGATCGTACCGAGTTCCGTGCTGCGATTTGGACCGCTGGCGATTTCTTACACCACCGGTAGATTTTGTTCGAGATCTTCTGTCTGCTGACGACGGCTGGATCTCCTGATCGCTGTGAGAGTCTTCCCTAGTGGAACGAGCATACGTGTTTACTCCCGCGTCAACCCTGCCATCATTTTGTGCGTGTTTGCCGTGGAAGGAGT
Organism: Parhyale hawaiensis; assembly: GCA_001587735.2. Lineage (NCBI taxonomy): Eukaryota > Metazoa > Arthropoda > Malacostraca > Amphipoda > Hyalidae > Parhyale > Parhyale hawaiensis. Next base: position 5,378,589 of record LQNS02020120.1, on the reverse strand, counting down.
TCGCTTTGGTGAGCTTTGCAGAGGGTGATCCCTCTGACTCGATAGAAGTATTGTGTTCAGATCCCTTGGAAGAATCCGAACTGATGAAGACTAACTTATAGTCTTCGCCGTCAGGAGCCATTCTCTTCTGGGACATTGATGTTTCCTCTCCAAGTAAGTCATTGCGTCGGCACATGGGAGCACTCCTTGGCTTACTGTGACCAGATGCCAGCTCTTTAGGAGATGCACTCAATAAGGGGATATCGTATAAAGAATGTCGGTTGTGTGGGGAAGCTGCCGAGGTGCTGCAAAGTATATCATTTGAAAGATGTCGCTCAGAAATTTGCCCCTGGTCACCCGACCACCTCCAGGACGCGGGTCTATGGGACGGTTCCTCAGGCGTCGTCGCCCTGCGGTCCCATCTCCGTTTTGCCAAGCTGTCCACCCCGCACCACGTGGGTGACTCTTGAGCATATTTTTTGAGCAGTTGCAATGATTCCGAATTTATTATTTCGTTCGTGATGTTGCGACGTGGGCTGCGGTTCTGTAAGTCCAGAGTAAGATGATCTCTGGTGGATCGTAAGTGATCCCTGGATGATCGTAGCTGCTCCCCATTTTCTCGGCTAAGATTATGCTGGGCCACAATTGGATCTGCGGCTGAGTATTCAGCAGATGACGGAGGCCGCCTGGGCGGCACGTACGGGCGATATCTGTCGCTGGAAGTGAAGCTCGAATCCCTTCCGCCGCCCCCAGAAGAAGCGTGCTTGAAAGACTGGGAGTGAGATATGCCGGGACTTGCTCTGTACACAGTATCATCACCAGGTTGAGAATATTTGAAAGAATGTGAGTACTTTAGTTCCTTTTTGGGTAAAGTTAAATAATAATTTTCAAGTGATAGCGGCGAGGTATTTTTGTGTGACATCATGTTATGGACAGTAGATTGAATGCCTTTCTCAAGCTCTTGGACGTATTTGGCAACGTTGCCGCGCGACGAGGCAACATCGGAGACGCTGAGTTGGGCGTCGGGCGAGTCAGAGTCGTGGAAAGATTTGGAGCGGCGCAGGCAGTCGATGGAACCGCGACTGGACTTGGCGGAGCGCCCGGTGGTGGCGTAACCTTTGGGGCACAGCAACCTCATGACAGGACTATTATGGCGCTATGTAGGCAGGGATATGTAGCAGCCTCATCATAGCTTTATTATGGTGCTATATATGTAGAGAAGGGTATAACAATCCTATGACAGACTTATTATGGTGCTGCGTATAGAGGGGAAAACGCCGCCTACAGTACGCAGCAAATGAGCAAAGGTTACATCATATACAACAATACGCGACACTAACACAAAGTGCTAAACCATTCTTTGATTTATATAGGATTGCAATGAGTGATGCATGTGCAGCTGATAGTTGGTAAGACAAATGTTGGGGCAGTACGGACAGCTCAGTATTGTACAGCTATGGAACTGAACACAAAAAGAGATTCATTCATCTCTGACTCACGATCAGATACCCAGATTATGAGGGGGATGATTGCTACACTATTGTTCGGCGCGTTGGCTCAGTAGTCTTGCTATCTACTGATACGTAAATGGGACAGAATAGCAACCACTTCCAGGATTGGTTAGAAAGCTGAAATTTTCCTTGTTTGGATGGAGATGGTAGAAACATTGAAGATAAATTCGATTTAGTTTATATTTACAGTAATTTTCTTTTTTTTTTTGCTTTCTTGTTGTAGTGCACATGAGAAGTTATCTCTACTGTAATTATTGTAGTACATGTGCGAAGTGATCCTTAGAGAAATTGTAGTACACATGCATCGTGATCTTTACATTAATTATTGTGAGACACATGCAAGGTGATCCTTACAGTAATTGTTGTAGTACACATGCGAGGTGATCCTTACAGTAATTGTTGTAGTACACATGCGAGGTGATCCTTACAGTAATTATTGTAGTACACATGCGAGGTGATCCTTACTGTAATTGTTGTAGTACACATGCAACGTAACCCTTACAGTAATTGTTGTAGTACACATGCAAGGTGATCCTCACAGTATTGTTGTAGTACACATGCGAGGTGATCCTTACAGTAATTATTGTAGTACACATGCGAGGTGATCCTTACAGTAATTGTTGTAGTACACATGCGAGGTGATCCTTACAGTAATTGTTGTAGTACACATGCGAGGTGATCCTTACAGTAATTGTTGTAGTACAC
>LQNS02020120.1:5341358-5354996 GCA_001587735.2 Parhyale hawaiensis | reverse complement strand
TGTAACACGACATCAGAAGAATCATAGTAATTCAACAAATTCGCTGCATGTTACGCAACAGTGCGTTTGTGAATATATGATAGATTGAATATAATCACACTTCACATGATTTATAGTAAATTTACAACGCGAAATTACGCAGCAAAGGAAATATAGTATGTTTACAAACGCGTTGTGTTACATGCAACTAGTGTATCTATTAGTATTGATATTTCAGATGAAAAAAAAAATAAAATAAAAAAACTAGTGTAACAAGTATTAGTAATTTACATTTCTATTACAGGCAGAAAAGTATGCCTCTTTCAGTTAAAGAATTTTAACACAAGTCATGTGGAGGGTTTTAACGTAATTATTTGGGTTGCTCGAAGTCTGTGTGTGGAGGCTGTTGAACTAATCAGTTCTGTCGGTGCTTCGTGTCTTGGTCGGCTAAGGTTTGGAATTTGTTGCCGGCATCGGCTTTTGGTCGTATTGGCCTGCAGGCGTTTAAGTCAGCTGTTAATGGTTTTTTGCTGGATTTCCTTTAGCAGCGTTTTGAGCTTCCCGGTGTTGCAAGATGCTTCATTTGATTTGTATTACCTGTCCGTGGGAGCTCAAACGTGAAGTTTTAATAATAATAATAATAATTGACAATACTTTCGTTTCTAATAAGCTTCTGGAGGATGCACTATAAGGCCGACTCAAAATGTCCCTAGAGATAAGGGCAGTCTGTTTCAATTGATCTGAGCAGCACACACCTTCCTTCCCAGGGGATGACAAGCAGCGAAGCTTCACAAATTTTAATTAAATTCTCCACCCTGTATCTTTTAGATGGCATGATACAACTTCAGTATTTTTGCGCTCAAGCGAAAACTATTACATCAATTGAAAGGCAAACTGGAAAATATTGTTGCTAAGTCTACAGTGGTGTGAAAAATTGCTTCTCCTGTGCTTCGTTGATCATCTACTTAATGTGTACGTCTTAAGCTGAAAGACAGCGCTAGGAAAATCTGTCACACGTTGGTCATCTTCTGCTACCTGGCCTAATTTTCGTTTATCCACCTTCATCAAAACGCAACATAATTACAAAATTTGCAACATGGCTTAGCTGTCGCCTATGTCGTTATGAGCGTGACACGAAACGTACAGCTATATATGTAAACACACAAACACACGAAGGTGTTTATATTATTGTTTTGAGTGCATATTAAGGCGGCAAATACCTTGAATAACATCTCCCAAATTAAACAAGTTCACCTGATTAAAGTATTGGGAGTACGGGAGAGTCCAGTCCCGATTTTGTTGGGAATAATAATTCAAAGAAATATTTTCTTTATTGATAAATCTTCACCAAAATAGTCACGATCATTGTGATTGCACCTCAGCTCATCACAGACAGTGGTTTCTGGCACCACTCGTTTGCTTTCCACTGATAAAATTGGGCAGTATGCCATCTTCCAAGAGGTTGAGGATATGTTAATTTTTATCAAATCTCCTACGTTTATCAGTAGTCGAAAGTCTATGTCTTTTCTAATGTAAGGATTTAGGCAGAGATATCCTTTTAGGAGTCAACGCATTGAAGTTTGATTCCTGCGTTTGCAGGTTAAGTTTATAGCAGCACGGGGCCGATTTCTTTTTCATTTTTCTTACTTGGCTTTGATGTGACGTTGCGGTCGAACGGACCGCTTTCTGCTCTCACCTGAATAACTGCATGCTTTACCAGTTCCCTTAAACTTTTTCACCACTGTCCAAACCGTTTCTAAACGAATGTGCAACTTTTTACAATGTGCAAATTACTCTTTCCTTTTATAAAGGAGCACGATTCATTAACAACCCATGTTTATTCTAGTTCTGATTCCTTCTTACTCGTGAAATGTGAAATAGACTTCATTAGCGTTCAACTGAAGTAAAAACTGACGACTTGGGCAGGAAATAAACACTTGCAACATTATTTCGAATTATACTGCCATGATTACGGCGGCTCAGGTACACTGAATTATTAATGATCTCAAAGTACGAGTTCATATTACTTTTGAAGAGCTATATCGATTGAAAATATTACTGTACTATGATTGTAAAATTGTATTATACCTCTACATTTGAATAGTAAACTAACGAAAATCGAGCATAACTTTTTTAGTTCCATAGTACTCTGATAAACAGATAAAAATGATTACCCATCACATGTGGTGGAGTTGTAGTCAAAGCGTTAAAGTTTAACTCGTAATGCGCACTGACCCTATTTCTAACTCTAGTACATCTACACTAATTCTAAACTTCCCTTTAGCATATCTAGAATACCAAATGTTATGTCAACATGTCAGGGGAAAATTATGTCACTTGTGTAATGCCTCTTATGCAGCAGCGGGTAAATATTGACTATTCGTTAGTGGGAATTTAGAGGCCAACTCTGAAGCTTCGCATATTGTGAGCTTTAAGAATGAAAACCTCAGGCTGCTGCGCCTCTCGTATGTTGGGCTCTGCATCCAGACGAGAAAAACCTCATGATTTTTCTCTCTTCCTCTTGAATTCAACGCGACTCTTAAACGAATCAGACCGACTTGTCAATAGCAATTGGTGCGTGCCAAGAACCAGCGTCAGTGCCAGGCACTGAAACCAGCAGTGCCATAACCCACAACATGTCACACACTCACACCAGCAGTGCCACAACCCACAACATGTCACACACTCACACCAGCAGTGCCACAACCCAGAATGTGTCACACACTCACACCAGCAGTGCCACAACCCAGAATGTGTCACACACTCACACCAGCAGTGCCACAACCCACAACATGTCACACACTCACACCAGCAGTGCCACAACCCAGAGCGTGTCACACACTCACACCAGCAGTGCCACAACCCACAACATGTCACACACTCACACCAGCAGTGCCACAACCCAGAACGTGTCACACACTCACACCAGCAGTGCCACAACCCAGAGCGTGTCACACACTCACACCATCAGTGCCAGTCACACCACAGATTCACTTTCCCACCACTGCCATTAAGCGCGTCGCTGCTAAGCGCCCAGCAATGATGATACAAAAGTTCGACAGCAGGCGAAAGCTGGTCCCAACCCTGGCAGAAACTTGCTACAACCCTGGAGCGAAGTTCAACCAAACCCTGGAGGAAGTAGTATTCAATATTGGGACAAAGGTCAACCAAGACTGGTAGGGATTTAGCTCAACACGGACACAAGTTCAGCCGAAGCAGCGGAGCGTTCGGCCGATCGCCAGCCAAACGGCGCCTACACGAATGAAGTCTTCTCACACTGGGGCGACATTGGGCGAACAGGGGCGGCCGGAGGAACTGTTGGGCCTAGTGTTGCGTGTGTGTACGCTGGTTGGCGTGTGTTGTTCGTATTCGGACTATGAGCAGCTAACACGCTCGGGTCGGAGTGTACCATTGGTACACCATTGTAAGCGAGTGTTGCACCAACTCAAGGATGCCGTAAGACCGCCAGCAGCAGTCAAGAGTCGAGAGACAAAGCGCGCGAGTAAGGAAGGTTACGGTGCACCTGAGGGCAGCGGGTGAGAGGAGTGTGGTGCCACGGGGGGTCGTGAGTGCTGCGCTAGTTTTGTTAGTGCTGCTAGTTATGGTGCTAGTCGACAGTGCTGAGCAGTCAGCACCAGCTGACAGTGCTGAGAAATCAGCACCAGCTGACAGTGCTGAATAGTCAGCACCAGCTGATAGTGCTGAGCAGTCAGCACCAGCTGACAGTGCTGAATAGTCAGCACCAGCTGACAGTGCTGAGCAGTCAGCACCAGCTGACAGTGCTGAATAGTCAGCACCAGCTGACAGTGCTGAACAGTCAGCACCAGCTGATAGTGCTGAGAAATCAGCACCAGCTGACAGTGCTGAGGTATTGGGAGTCCAGCCTGACTCCAGAAGAAGCCTCCAGGACCTCCTACGTTATGTCGGTTCAGCGACGCGAGGGCCTGGAGTGTCAGACGAAATACACTTGCGTAGAGTTTGGGTACCGCAGGGCCGGGGCAGGGAGACGTAAAGCATCAAACTCGCCCAAACGAGTACCGCCGAACTACAGCAGTGGCGCTGCAGCCCGCCACCGAACTAGTTCAAAAGCTGCCACATGAGAGACAAATGGCGCGCACCATTGGTCTCCGCCTCACCGTAGCTCTCTCCAATCAGATGGTTTTCTCAAAGCTCTTTTTCCATCGAGATCAGACTCCAAAGACGGTAGTTAACAACCATCTTCTTTTTATAGTCTTGAAATGTTAAATATTTCGGGAGAAGCGCCCTCGTGCTGTAGTGCCACCAAGTCGCCAAATGTCAAGAAGGGGCAGCGTGCGGCAGTAAACAGGCACGAGAAATATTGACAGCCGGAGCGCTCTACGGCAACTCCAGAACACCATCACACATGGCTGCTAAAGTGGGAGGCGATGTGGTAGTCAATGCGACTTTGTTGTGTCCGTTGCGGTCGAAATTATAAATCTAGAACTGAGCTGATTAGAATTGGTCTCTCTCATAATATTGGGCTGAGCCGCTAGAAGATTTAATACCAAATTTTAAGAAGAAAGATAAACTCTGGAGCTACTAAGAGCTTTTGGTGAACAACGGACCGTGTGGGGGCAGTGAATACATGGAAGTAGAGTTCACTGAATGTCTTCACAATAAATCCTCAACATTTCTCTCTATGGATAACACGAGACTGGCTGATACAAGTTTCATGAAACTAGCGTCTGAATGTTTACTATAAGACGAACGGGGATGCTTTGCCACTTACGGGGACTTTAATTGACGTAGCAAGGGAGAAAAAGATAAGACAAATTGAAGATTTTGTGTTTTTCTGTAGCTGCTCGAAAGCTGGATTTCTTTATTAGGACTGATAAGATCTAGCTTTTGCCTAGCCGGTACAATTAATAGTTAGAAATTAAGCAGAATGTGGAAGGTAAATCTGTAAGTATTGATATCACGCGGACTTCAGTCGGGTTTCTTTTGGTCGTCTCCCTGGGGTGAGGACAGTTGCCCCTCGAGTGCCAAGGGAAGACGGCAGCAGGCAGACCCCGCCCTGCTGGCGGCAACAGCTCCTTCTGCTGCACGCTGTGCTCATTGAAATAAATCTTGTATCGTTCTAATTTGACCTTCATTCAATTATTCTCCAAACTCACCTAAAAGGAAGATACAATCGTTTACAAGGGGATTATGGAGGAAGTAACGAATGTAAGCATAAAAAGTAATGAATAAAAGAAGAGATGCAATAATCAATGAATGTATTGAATCAATGTACGAAGGTAGGAATGGAGGAATGTTTGAAAGAACAAATGAAGTGATAAATGAAATAATGAATGGAGGAATAAATGATTGAATGAAAAATGAATTAATGAAGTAATGACAGATTGAAGCAAAGAATGAATGGAGTAATAAATGAACGATGCAGGGGTAATAAATGAAGTAATAATTGAAGAACTGCATAATAGAGTGAATGAAGTAGTGAATGAATGATTAAAGAATTAAGATAGGGACAAATTTATTGATGAATAAAGGAATAAAGTAATGCATGAAGTTATGAACTGAAGCATGACTGACGTTACACAAGTTCAAGTAACGAGTGAAGTAACTAATGCAAAAAAATGTCATTAGTGAATGAAGAGATAACTGATTGAAGTAATGACTGGTTCAAGTAATGAAAGTATGAATGAAATAATGAATGAAGTAGGGCAATTAATGAAATGTAAAGCAGAGATGAAGGAAAGAACGTGCGAACACACGCACGGTTGGATGTATGGATGCGTGCATCGACAGGTGGATGGATGCATAGCTAGATGGATAGGCGCATGTATATATATGGATGGATGCATGCTAGAGTGCCTAGAAAGATCTGTGTTTGAACTGTTGACGAATGCATGTATGGCTACATCACAGAAGAGTACATAAATGGATGCATGCATAGATCCTTACATGGAAGCATAAATGCACGCACATGGCTGCATGGATGGATGCATGCATACACAGATGGGTGCATAGGTGGATGAAAGATTATGCACGGTGACATAATTTACATCCAACCCAACAAACGAGATTATCAGAGTTTATAGGTGCGCTGGACTGTGCCTGATCCGTTGGGCCCTAAAAACCTACGGCAAAGTGAATTTTCGTTTTTGTTATGCCAAAATAGAGAGATAGACGACTATACAATTTACTGATCAATTTCATAGAAATGAAATCAGATTCACACAGATGGAAATCAAATGCCGCAAACGAAATTCGAATTCACGCCAATAAAATTCAGTTTCACACAAATGGAGAATAAATTTCATACAATCGAAAAATCATTGTCACACAAACATCCATCTTTCTTTAACACGTTAAAATGGAAAGTGGATAATTACAATTCAGCTTTGTTACCTCAAGAAACCATTTGCAGCAACTCGTCAATAGATTTATAGCAAGAACATTTAATATTTAAAGAAAATCATCAGTTTGGGCACGCGCCCCGTTGGTCTTCTGTTATGCATTCAGACGCTGACACTGCATGCAATTGCATCAGCGGGTCTCGGGTTGTTCATAGACGGAAATGTTGAAGATTTGCTGCGGAGAATATTTAGTGTAGAGACTTCCTTCAGCTGTGAATGTGAGTCGTAAGAGATGTGAGTGTTGGTGTACCAGCATCGTATCTCGTGCTGTACCAGCAGCGTGCTTGGTGCAGCACCAGTAGCGTGCTTGGTACAGCACCAGCAGCGTGCTTGGTACAGCACCAGTAGCGTGCTTGGTGCAGCACCAGCAGCGTGCTTGATGCAGCACCAGCAGCGTGCTTGGTACAGCACCAGTAGCGTGCTTGGTACAGCACCAGTAGCGTGCTTGGTGCAGCACCAGCAGCGTGCTTGGTACAGCACCAGTAGCGTGCTTGGTACAGCACCAGTAGCGTGCTTGGTACAGCACCAGTAGCGTGCTTGGTACAGCACCAGTAGCGTGCTTGGTGCAGCACCAGCAGCGTGCTTGATGCAGCACCAGTAGCGTGCTTGGTGCAGCACCAGTAGCGTGCTTGATGCAGCACCAGCAGCGTGCTTGGTACAGCACCAGTAGCGTGCTTGGTGCAGCACCAGCAGCGTGCTTGGTGCAGCACCAGCAGCGTGCTTGGTACAGCACCAGTAGCGTGCTTGGTGCAGCACCAGTAGCGTGCTTGGTGCAGCACCAGTAGCGTGCTTGGTGCAGCACCAGTAGCGTGCTTGGTGCAGCACCAGTAGCGTGCTTGATGCAGCACCAGTAGCGTGCTTGGTGCAGCACCAGTAGCGTGCTTGGTGCAGCACCAGTAGCGTGCTTGATGCAGCACCAGTAGCGTGCTTGATGCAGCACCAATAGCGTGCTTGATGCAGCACCAGTAGCGTGCTTGGTGCAGCACCAGTAGCGTGCTTGGTGCAGCACCAGTAGCGTGCTTGATGCAGCACCAGTAGCGTGCTTGGTACAGCACCAGCAGCGTGCTTGGTGCAGCACCAGTAGCGTGCTTGGTGCAGCACCAGTAGCGTGCTTGGTGCATGACCAGCAGTGTACCTATTGCAGTACCAACAGTGCACCTGGTGCAGTACCGACAGTGTACCTGGTGCAATACCAACAGTGCACCTGGTGCAGTACCGACAGTGTACCCGGTGCAATACCAACAGTGCACCTGGTGCAGTACCGACAGTGTACTCGGTGCAATACCAACAGTGCACCTGGTGCAGTACCAACAGTGTACCCGGTGCAGTATCAACAGTGCACCTGGTGCAGTACCAACAGTGTACCCGGTGCAGTACCAACAGTGTACCCGGTGCAGTACCAACAGTGTACCCGGTGCAGTACCAACAGTGCACCTGGTGCAGTGCCAACAGTGTACCCGGTGCAGTACCAACAGTGCACCTGGTGCAGTACCAACAGTGTACCCGGTGCAGTACCAACAGTGCACCCGGTGCAGTACCAACAGTGTACCCGGTGCCACACCACCACCAGCAGCAGTAGGACCGGCCCACAGCGCTGCAGGGCAGCTGTGGCAGCACTTCACTTTCTACGCGACCATAAGCGGCGTACTAGCTGCTGCACTGTGCTGCGGTGCAGTGCTGCACGTTAGCCATACGCGGCGTGCTCACTGCTGCACTGTGCAGCGGTGCAACCTTCAGAGCAGTAGGTATGCAATAGCAGCGACTGCAGCAGCGGCCGCAGCAACAGTTGTAGTAAGAGCAGCAACCGTAGCAGTAACTGAAGCTGTAGTAGCAACTGAAGCTGTAACATGCGTAGCAGTAACAGAAGCTGCAGCCGTAGCAGTAACCGAAGTTGCTGCAACTGTAGCAGACACTGAAGCTGCAACAGCCGTAGCAGTAACTGAAGCTGCAACATCCGTAACTGTAACAGAAGCTGCAGTAGCCGTAGCAGTAATTAAGCTGTAACAGCCGTAGCAGTAATTGAAGCTGCAACAGCCGTAGCAGTAACTGAAGCTGTAACATCCGTAACTGTAACAGAAGCTGCAGTAGCCGTAGCAGTAATTAAGCTGTAACAGCCGTAGCAGTAATTGAAGCTGCAGCAGCCGTAGCAGTAACTGAAGCTGCAACAGAAGTAGCAGTAACTGAAGCTGCTGCCGTAGCAGTAACTGAAGCTGCTGCCGTAGCAGCAACTGAAGCTGCAATAGCAGTAGCAGTAAATGAAAATGCAGCCACCGTAGCAGTAACTGAAGCTGCAACAGCCCAGCCGTAGCCGTAACTGAAGCTGCAACAGCCGTAGCAGTAACTGATGCTTCAACAGCCGTAGCAGTAACTGAAGCTGTAGCGCTGTAGCATAACTGAAGCAGCCCTGACAGTAACTGAAGCTATAACAGCCGTAGCAGTAACTGAAGCTGCAGCCGTAGCAAAAACTGAAGCTGCAACAACCGTAGCAGGAACTGAAGCTTCAATAGCCGTAGCAATAACTGAAGCTGCAACAGCCGTTGCCGTAACTGATGCTACAGCCGTAGCGGTAACTGCAACAGCAGCCGTAAGAGTAACTGCTGCAACAGTCGTAGGAATAACTAGAGGAGCAGCGGCCGTATTTGTATCTGTAGCAGCAGGAATTGTGTCAGTGATTTCAGCAGCAGCTGTAGCAGATATTGCAGCTGCAGCTAGAGCAGCAGCAGCAGCAGTTGCAGTAGCCGTAGCAAGGGGAGGTAGCAACAGCCATAACAGCAGCCGTAGCAGTAGCCGTAACAGCAGTCGTAGTAGCAGCCATAGTAACAGCTGCAGCAGTAGCTTCTGCAGCAGACATAGCAGCAGCCGTAAGAACAGCTGTAGCAGCAGCAATCACAGCAGCATCCGTAGCAGCGGCCGCAGCAGTAGTAGCAGCGGCTGCAGCAGTAGTAGCAGCCGTAGCAGCAGCTGTAGCCTGTCCTGCAGACATGCCAGGTCGCCCACACGTGTCGCCGGGCAGGGGCTGTGGGCGCAGGGCCTTGACACAATAGTGGTGACCTGCGCCATGTGTGCCACAGCCTGCTCTGCGTATGGCGCACCTGCTGCACCAAAGCCCTTGCTGCGCATGGCGCACCTGCTGCACCCCAGCCCTTGCTGCGTATGGCGCACCTGTTGCACCACAGCCCAACCTGCGTAAGGCGCACCTGCTGCACCACAGCCCTTGCTGCGTATGGCGCACCTGCTGCACCACAGCCCTTGCTGCGTATGGCGCACCTGCTGCACCACAGCCTGACCTGCGTATGGTGCACCTGCTGCACCACAGCCTGACCTGCGTATGGCGCACCTGCTGCACCACAGCCCTTGCTGCGTATGGCGCACCTGCTGCACCACAGCCCTTGCTGCGTATGGCGCACCTGCTGCACCACAGCCCTTGCTGCGTATGGCGCACCTGCTGCACCACAGCCCAACCTGCGTATGGCGCACCTGCTGCACCACAGCCTGACCTGCGTATGGCGCACCTGCTGCACCACAGCCCAACCTGCGTATGGTGCATTTACTGAACACATATATGTTGCTGCCCAGAAAGCAAAGAATGCAACGGGAGGACTCAATAGGACTAAAATGAAACTTGGCTGTGACCACACGTAGCAAATTTACATGACATCGACCAAAGTATTTGAGTATGGCACCTCAGGCCATCACAGGTTGTTTTCTTGAACATATCACTGTAATTTTTAGATTTATTTCATTCAACCTCCCTCTCATGACTGGCCAGCTACTTGAGCAGTAAAATACGGTCAAATGTTGTCGTCAAGTACAGAAAGTTCGAGCAATAGGCTAACTGTTACTGTGGTTTCTCTCGGGTACAGAATTGGCTATAATGGCGCTTATAATTGTTGGTAAGGAATAAATATGTTCTGTGAAGAGCACTGTGAACTGAATATGAAGAGGTTGCAATACGAGAGTCGTTGTAAAGAAATGCCTCCTATTTTCTGGCTCAAATGTTAAAGAGCTACAGAGACGGAAGTGGCACCATTAAAACGAGCGACCTGTCGCACTCCAAAATTTATTTTTCTATGTAGTCATCACCATTTTCAAAACACTTTTACAAAATAAGAAGGAGAGCCTTGATGTCTTGGTCGTAGAAGCTATCGCCAATCGAGGCGGTCCACTTTTTCACGGCTGCGATGGTGTCAGAGAAACGCAGCCCATGTAATGCATCTTTTAGACGTCGGAACAAGTGGAAATTTGACGGTGCCAGGTCGGGACTATACGGTGGGTGACACAGAACCGTCCAACCGAACTTTGTCACATATTCCGTCCATGGTTTTCAAACTTGAGTGGAGCCCGGCGTTGTCGTGTCGTAAACGAAATGTTTCTCTTCTCTCTCTCTCTCTCTCTCTGGCCTTACACGAGTAATCCAGGCCTGCAGCTTAGTCAACTTTTCAGCCTAACGGTCTGAGTTGGCAGTCACCCCTGGTTTCAAGAAATCCGAAAAGATAGCTCCCTTCTTGTTCCAGAAGACGATGCACATCTGTGCACTCTCATCTCTGACGCCACTCTGAAATCGACGAACCCATCTCTTAACAGTGCCAACTGCGGTAATCTCATAAGCGTTTATCAGGCGACGGTGAATATTGATTGGTTCAGTTTTTTCTGCTTGGAGGAACTCAATGACGCACCTCTACTTCTGACGCCCGTCCATGGCAGGGCTTTCTTTCTTAGAGCATCAGACTATCAGGTCAAGAGTGCATCAGTTCAGTCACCATAAAAATGCAATTTGCAATCCCTCGGATTCCTTGGGAGGAATAAAAAAAAGAAGCATAACTTATAGAGCAATCCTGGTACATGGGACCGGTGGACGATGCACAACATAAACAGCAGCAACATGAGGCGAATGAACGATGCACAACATAGAGAATGGCCACATAGAGGGCAGCAGGCGTCCGTGGGAACCTGGTAGCAGCAATGGAAGCCGTGGTGGGGTGCACAACAGAGCTTGTGAACTGGTGCGCTGCAGGGTGCACTACCAGCACAGTGGTGCGTGGACAGAGCGCTGAGCGCCAGTACGGGGAGGTGCACTCACCACTATATAATTCAGCACAACTGCACACAGACATACACACATATGAGTATGTATGTATCGAGTGCGCAGGCAGCGCCTCCCACGCACATCGGCCTCTCCCGAGTGAACCTCCTGATGAGTCGCGCGATACTCCGGCGTGCATCTCACGTACAGGTAACCTCCCTCTCCCGTACGGCGTGTGAAGCGCTGGATATGAGATACGTGATGGTACGTGCGGTGTGCTGACACGTGCAGCAGAGCAGGGAGAGCAGCGCAGCAGCAGCAGTTGTCAGCACCTCGGTAAGCAATACTGATTGTACGGTACATTCTTCTGACTATGGTTAGGTGAGAGGTCCTGTGCACTCCAGCAGGCGTAGGCGAGGCTGGCAGGACCTGCAGTCCACAACAGGTGCAGGCAAGGCTGGCAGGACCTGCAGTCCACAGCAGGCGCAGGCAAGGCTGGCAGGACCTGCAGTCCACAACAGGCGCAGGCAAGGCTGGCAGGACCTGCAGTCCACAACAGGCGCAGGCAAGGCTGGCAGGACCTGCTCTCCACAACAGACGCAGGCAAGGCTGGCAGGACCTGCTCTCCACAACAGACGCAGGCAAGGCTGGCAGGACCTGCTCTCCACAACAGGCGCAGGCAAGGCTGGCAGGACCTGCTCTCCACAACAGGCGCAGGCAAGGCTGGCAGGACCTGCTCTCCACAACAGACGCAGGCAAGGCTGGCAGGACCTGCACTCCACAACAGGCGCAGGCAAGGCTGGCAGGACCTGCACTCCACAACAGGCGCAGGCAAGACTGGCAGGACCTGCACTCCACAACAGGCGCAGGCAAGGCTGGCTGGATCTGCACCCCACAACAGGCGCAGGCAAGGCTGGCAGGACCTGCACTCCACAACAGGCGCAGGCAAGGCTGGCAGGACCTGCACTCCACAACAGGCGCAGGCGAAGCTGGCAGGCACAAGCTCCACGAGCCGCACGTTGCTTCTAAATATGGCGATGTGCTTCAACCAGCTGAGAGGCACTGCACCAGCTGCTGCAATTAATAAGATCCCTGACACAAGATATCTGAGGGAGCAGGTGGTACTGCACCAACACAGGGAGCAGGTGGTACTGCACCACAGGGAGCAGGTGGTACTGCACCAACACAGGCAGTAGGTGGTGCTCTACAACTGCGCAAACAGTACAGAAGTACAAGAACGAAGTACTCACCATTGCTATGAAGACTGAAGGTGCAGGCCTCACTGACTCCTCTGCTTCATAAGATAAATCAATTGGCCCATTGAACTACCAATGTTTACGAGGACTTCAACTTTCCACGTACTGGGAAAGTGAGCGAAATACTGGCAGAGCAGAGAGAACGAGCGGTTCATTACTTTACTGCATTTCTGCAAACGCTGGAACGAAAAGTCAACACAGCAAATATAGCATTGCATTTGGAATTAATTTTTCCGAGAAGCGGAGCGGCAGTATCGTTATAAATGTCCAGTGTGGGATATTATACGCTGTGTTCTGGTCTATGCAATACGACACTCTTGCTGTAACAGCAGGAGTGACATATTGCCCAGACACGGCGTATAATATCCCACACTGGACATTAATAGCAAGAGTGACATATTGCACAGACACAGCATATAATATCCCTCACTGGACATTAACAGCAAGAGTAACATATTGCACAGACACAGCATATAATATCACACACTGGACATTAACAGCAAGAGTGACATATTGCACAGACACAGCATATAATATCCCACACTGGACATTAACAGCAAGAGTGACATATTGCACAGACACAGCATATGATATCACACACTGGACATTAACAGCAAGAGTGACATATTGCACAGACACAGCATATAATATCCCACACTGGACATTAACAGCAAGAGTGACATATTGCATAGACCAGAACACAGCGTATAATATCCCACACTGGACATTAACAGTAAGAGTGACGTATTGCATAGACACGGCGTATAATATCCCATATTGAACATTAAATATCCAGTGTTGGATATTATACGCTGTGTCTGTTCAATATGTCACTCTTGCTATTAATGTCCTGTGGGATATTATACGCTCTGTTCTGGTGTATGCAATATGACACTCATGCTGTTAATGTCCAGTGTGGGCTATTATACGCTCTGTTCTGGTGTATGCAATATGACACTCTTGCTGTTAATGTCCAGAGTGGGATATTATACGCTCTGTT
>LQNS02020120.1:5254399-5279763 GCA_001587735.2 Parhyale hawaiensis | reverse complement strand
CTGGAGTACCAGTCACGGCAACAGTTCCAGGAGTCACGCTGGAGTACCAGTCACGGCAACAGTTCCAGGAGTCACGCTGGAGTACCAGTCACGGAAACAGTTCCAGGAGTCACGCTGGAGTACAAGTCACGGCAACAGTTCCAGGCGATGAGATTTTTACTTGCAGACAACCGAAAGCACTTTGCTTCCTTCGAGCGCAAGTCCAGACTCTTGCAGGCTGCAGGCGCTCTAGTGGAGGACACGCCAGTGGGTGGAAGTGATTCTTGCTTTGTGTGGTGTGACGAGATCACAAAATTAAATAACGAAACATAATGTAAAATGTTTCAGTTCTTGAATAAGCCTCCACACGTTTCTAAATTTTATGGGTTTTAATCTTGAAGCCTAGATTATGTACTGGGCTAATAATCTGCTACATGAGCAGCAAAATTTTCGACAAATCGAGACGTAAATGACTATCTCCCCAAGTAGAGCACTGCGAGAACGCATGCCTCCACCAATTCAGGCAATGTTAATAAAAAATTCAAATTGGTCCTGAAACTAGGATTTCCTCGTTATCATCATCAAAAGTTGGTCATTTGTGACTCTTGACAGTAATATCAGTTTTGTAATTTTCGTGAAGATCAGTCAGTAACTTTTTGAGCTGTATTCTGACACATACTTTTACATTTGCTCCTAGACAAAGCTGCAACAATTCCTGAAAATTGCATGAGGATCCGTCTATAACTTTTTTGAGTTATATTATCAAGAAAAAGAGGCAGACAAACAAACGGTCGAACGGATTTTCACCAAAAGTTAGTAATCTATTTCTCCTAACATGCCTAACAATTCTGTAAATTTTGTAAGGATTTCTCCATAACTTTTTGAGTCATCTTGATAACAGATAGATAGACAGGCAGGCGGAAAAACTGGGGATAAACATAACTTCGTATGCAGAGGTAATAAAATGAAAAAGAGACGGTAGCAGCCGGGCTACAGCTCCTTGCCTACCTCAGAATGTTCGCTGTATTCAGTGAGGCGTTCACATCTCCGTAATATTTAGGACACCAGCGAATACCTCCGTCAGAGAAATGATGTTTGTGTCAGGGTTTGTCTGTCAGCCTGTTGGCTACATAACTCAAAGAGTTAGCAACGGATGTTCATGAGATTTACAGAAACAGGTTAGTAACGTACGAGGAACAAATGAATACATTTTGGTACCGGTCTGTACGTTCGTGTTTGTTTGTGTCTATCACTCGGTCTGTGAGCATTGAGTGGCCCGGCGGTGGTCTGCGCTCTCGGCATGCGGCGCTAATAGGAAAAGCTTGCTTCCAAACTTGGATTGCACAAATTATCAGATTTTATAGAATATTTCATGCACACACAAAATAATGCAGCTTGTAGTTGTCCCTTGGGAAATACTACAACATTCTTCATGTATCATGCATATGTTATGTGGATACACATGTGAGCTGCTCTGTATGTGCGACTGCACGTATTATACAGTATGTATAATTGGGAGCTGAGACACTGCCACCATAGCTACATATATATGTTGTGAGCGATCGATGGATTTGCGCGATCGATCGAT
Source organism: Parhyale hawaiensis (assembly GCA_001587735.2). NCBI lineage: Eukaryota > Metazoa > Arthropoda > Malacostraca > Amphipoda > Hyalidae > Parhyale > Parhyale hawaiensis. The sequence goes on along the minus strand of LQNS02020120.1, from coordinate 5,278,196 downwards.
CGCGCTTGCCAAACGATCGATCGGTCATTCAAACGCCTAACCTAACCTAATCAATGTTTTTCTTCAAATTCCCAGCTATTTCTGAATATATCGGGTAGGTTAGGGGAGGCAAGGCCTGTTTTTTTTTTAAAGTTTGGGCACCGTAAATTTTAGTCAATAGTGAGATGGGGTTAGGTTAGATTAGGTTAGGTTAGGTTAGGTTAGGTTAGGTTGGGTTAGGTTAGGTTAGGTTTGGTTGGGTAAACTTGGGTTAGGTTGGGTTGGGTTAGGTTAGGCGTTTGAACGATCGATCGATCGTTTGCGCAGCGCGATCGATCACGCACAACATATACAGTACGTACTGTGAGTGAGGATGTTAAGAGTGCATTACACATATTCGCATAAGGATATTGGGACACTTTTCACAAGACCAAAGAAAGATTTTCAGTTACTCAATACATGGCCTCATGCAGAATTTGAGGTCAAGTCTGGACCTCTGGACAGGGTCGACCGCAGCTGCGCAAACAGTGACAGCTGGCAGCTGTGGCCGTGAGCTCCTTAGTCGTGAGCTGTTACAGCTGACTGCGGGTGTAGTTGCAGCTGCTACAGCTGACTGAGGGCTCGGTAGCAACTGCTGTTGCTGCTCACCGACTCGCACAGCTGCAGCTGCTACAGTTCACTGAAGCTACAGCAGTACAGGTACAGCTGCACAGCACTCACCTCTGAAGAAGCAGCAATGTCTCCCAGCACCAGCCGGCGGTGCCCATGCGCAAGTCGCCCACAAGCAAACTCTCACAATACTCGCTGGGGCTCACCGCCCCCCACTGGCAGCCAGGGGTCCGGTCCTGCAGCAAGAGTGTGTGCGTGTGTTCCGTGGATCGCCCACCTTACGGACCCTCACTGTACTGCGCTGTACAAAAGTTAACACAGCACCCAAGTGCTAATATGCAGACCGGCTGCTGCAGTCTGAGCAGCTTATGGAAGCTCCCTGCCGTGACGCTAAGCTTTTTCAAGAGTTAAGAACTACAGCGACGCGTGCACACCGCCAGAGATGCTCATACGAGTAGGTTAGAGACTCTTCTAGCAATCTGCAAGTTCCGAGCAGCAGAGGCTCTGGAGCGCTGCAGGCAGCCAGACGACCAGTTGCAGACCAGCAGTGGCAGGTATTGACGGTGTGGTGGCCACGCTAACACCCACCGCCACTCGCAGAGCTAAGTTCAGAATTTCAGAGTCCCTGGAGCCCACCGCTGCCCACTAGCAAATGGCGGAGAAATAAATAACGTCTGCCAGGCAGTCAGTGTCAGGATAGTTTCCAGTAGCCGCGATGTGTTATTCTGCGGGATATATCCCAGTGGACATCGTAGTGTTGGTGGTTCTAACTGAGCAACACACTTTCGCCTCGGAACATCTCATAATTTGATCTCACTGCATCACTTACCAAGTTCACAAAATTTAGGTTGAAGAACACGATTCACTTCAATAAATTCTTAAAATCAGAGCACAAAGCTTTTTCTAAAAGTGAAATATTCAATCACACTTACTTGTCACGTCATCACTTTCACAATGCTTTCACTCACCAAACCAGCACGGGAAATGTTTAAACTATTCACTATTATTGCCGTTCACAAACAATACACGCATTATATGTCCACAGCACTGAGCACATTGCCCACAGAACGTCCTGCTCCCGCACCACCAATGTGTACACTGTCTGCAGTACAGCTGCCCTTGTGTAACACCTGCACCCTCCCTCCACTCTAATGCTGCTCTACTTCACAGTGTACTCCACCACCGCTCTACAGGTGTACTGAGTCACCACTGTACGGTTGGTGCACGCTGGGCACCACAAACGCTCGTCCATACAGGATGATCTGCTCTGCACATCGCTTAGTTGTCGTGTTGTCTGCATCGTCTGTGCAGCTTATTGCAGACTTGAGAACATTTCTTAGTTATAATGATATTGTATGAGAAGGCACAACCCTCTGTGGTGTTGCCACGGCCCGGTGCCCCTCACAGTTGGTCTCTTGCATTATACCTGCTGCAGTAATGCGCGACTGGTGTATTGGTATACCCAATGGGTGGGGCTGTGCAGCACACACTTACACAGTCACTTGGTATACAGCGTGAGTCACTCAACGGAAGCTCCATAGCTCATGAGTGTGTGAGTGTTCACAGGGTGGGGGCTTGTGGCTGATGATGTCATACGTATCTATAGCAATATTATATATCGGGTCGGTACACAAGAACTTGCTCATTCATAAGATGGAATTTTAAATAACTTAAAATTATATTATGTTTATTCTTTGCTTTCACCGCACCTTCAGGCACAATTTTCCCGCTGGCTTGTCACAGCCGATGAGAAGTGGATTCTCTACGGTATCGTTAAATGCCTTCGATGGCAGATAATTAAGGAGAAAGGCCACTTCAGCAACCGAGAGCAAGACGCCACCCCGAACAGATCACGACGAGCATATGGTGGGACATTGAAAGGACCAAACACTACGACCATTTAGACTACAATCATACCATTCATTACTGCTAAAATCTATTGTGATCAACTTCGTCGTATGAAAGCTGCTTTGATCCAAAAGCGACGTTCTTTAGTCAACAGAAAAAGGGTCATCTTCCATCGTGACAATGCTCGCCCACAGACGGCACTACTGACGGCAAGTTTTGCCCCACCCACCATATTATCTTGACCTCGCTCCCTCGAGGATGACAAAACTATTCAGATGACCTTAGGTTGACATAAAAAAAGATTAAAAATTAGATTCATATTTCCCATCAAAACCTCAGGAAGTTTACAAGCGAGGCATTTATAAGCTCGTTGAGCCATGGAATAAGTTATGGAGAACAAGGACATTATTGTTATGAATAAATTTTTTCGAAAAACACACAGCTTTTCATTCTCACGATAAACTTTTAAACAGGTAAGGACTTTTGCACCAGTCTGATATAAATTCGTGAGTATTTATTCAGTAAATATATGTATATATCTGTGCATTATCAGGCCTATAATCTCCTCGAGCGCAGTAAACACACGTTTGAGATGTTACACAGTGAATAATGAAGGTGTTTCCAAGACAAGGTAGAGGCTATGTATGTATATATGACCGGGTCCAGCACGTTCATAGATTGCAGGTCTGGCTGCTCCAAGATGACTCTTAATCTGCCTACGTAACTTACGCTTGTCGCTCAACTTATATTTTATATCTTCCGTTTGTTTTTTCTATCCTTTGTAATGGGGTTGTTCTCACTACTCGGGATACCGGGCCAACGGAAAGACCTCGAGCACCTCGAGGCTGTTCAGAGATCATTCACTGCAAAAATTTGAGCCCTGCAAGACTTTAAGTATCCGAAAGAATAAGCCACCTGCAAATGCACTCAATTCAACATAGATTCGAGCGCTGCACTATCATATATGTTTGCAAAGTTCTAAAAGGAATTACTAATTTACTATCAATATCACTGGACAGATCCTTGCCAGACCCTGAGACCATATTGGTCGCACTTGTGAAGTGCAGATTCTGATCAGAAACAGTGGAGATGCGATGAACACAAAGTATTCTCATAGCTTCGCTGCCCGGGGTGCCAGGTTGTTGAACAAAATGCCACGTCACAATTCGGAAAGCCAGCGGTATTGAAGTGGTGAAGCTTTAAAACTTACTGGATGCAAACTTACTGAAAGTGCCAGACAAACCTGCTGCAAGCGATTACGTGCAATGTGGAGATAACTCGCTGCCAGCTCTCCCGCTGGTCACGGACTGCAGCATTACCTATGCACATGATGGACGGTGTGAATAACACCATCTGGACTTCGTCCAAAGAAACATCAAGATAAGGTATCAAACGACTTTAATTTTCTTGCGTCCCATTTCTCTGGCCATGTCCTCTACAGGGACACCATTTCAACGCCTCAGACAATCGACACCCTGTACTCGGCTCAAAACATCGTATTCTTGACATGTACTCACACCTGTAACAGAGTGTGATTCCTATGAAAATGCAGCATAACTCATCAATGAATATAACTTCGTATATATACTGCATCAATCAATCGTCTAGAATATTACCCTCAGAAGGCACCGTCTTAGTAATGAAGCACATTTCTATACGGTATCTGACCCTGAAAATACTTTGAAAAGGCCCATTTGCAACACTCAGTTTCATAATTTACCTTGTGCATAATTTATTTCTATGTTACTTACGTTAATTTCATGTTTCCTACTGCTTTTTTGTTCTTCTTTAAGTTAGATGAGGGGAACAAGTTGAGCGTTGAGTGCAGTTCCTTTCTTTCATGATGTGACGCTTGCATCTCTATAATAGAGAAGAAAAACTAGCTGTGTTCTATTCGCCGCGTTTTTTCCTCTCTCTCTCTTCAGTTAAATGTCAGGACAGCGATAATAGAACATTTATAATAGCGAAATATTTGTATAGTAGTATAAACTGTCTGTATCATAGGTGCAGTTCATTTCGTCGTGCTTTAGGAAGAATGAATATTTTTGCAGTGGCGCTTGACTGCGTTGGTAATATACGAGAAGCATTTGATCACTAAACTTGGCAGGTGCGGTGCAGCCTGGTCACCCTAAGCTTCGAAATCGGCGGAAATCTACGGAATTCGGGTTACCCTACACAGCGAAATCAGCCGAAATCTACGTAATCGGAAGCGAAAGGGAAACTGCTTAGCAACGACAGAGCCTGAGTTATAATCCAAATAACTAATTAATAACCCCCACCCCAACACATTCACTGCTCTAAGAGGTGTGCTCACACCAATAAGTTGAAAGTGACGTGTTCAGGCTTTAATTGCTGTTTTACCAGGCAGATTGATGCTGGCAATATTAAATGTATGTAATAATATATACTAAGGGAAGAGTCTGTATTGTAATACATTTGTCTTCTAACTTGAATCTGAATTATGCCAGCAAGAAATCTATTAACTTGTGGCTTGAGATATGTTTCTTGTACCATAGATCAAGAAATTAGTCATAACTGAAACATTATTCAACATAAAAGATAATAAACGGTGTTTTTCATTTATATTGAGCATTTTCCAAGCTTAATGCTAATATTGCCATTATTTTCTTATGAATTGCTGATAGCTTATTATTACTCCACCATTTACTACACTAAATTTCGTAGCTACTTGACTTTTTGCAATTGCCTTAATTTGTGTTTTTACTCTGTGTGTTAAAATTTTAAGCTTAAGGAAAGTAGGACAGCATTTGCTTTATAAGTCTTATCTTTATCTCACTGGAGATAGACTATGAAGGATTATTGTATAATGCTATAATGCCACATTAAGAAAATGTGAAAAAATAAATAAATAAAATCAATCAAATAAAAAACATTGATTTTTGTTTATTTATTTTTTAAATAGAAAATCACCAGCCCTGTCTGCAATAGCCCTCGTTTAGTGTTGGAATGTGAAAAAATAAATATATTTAAGGAGGAATTCAGTAGATTTCGGCAGTTTTCGGTGGATTTCGGTGCTTACGATGACCGCCGGTACAGCCTTACAGCCATACCGCTTCTCTGGTCAAGTGCTGGAGTGCCGGTACTTTCTGTGGATGGGCTGACCATGTCATAAAAGAATTAGCATCTCATGTGATCTGATGCATCTATGAATATATTGTATATGGTAGTTTCCCTCCCAAATGGTTCAGGAGTTTTGAAGTACGACTGCGTGTGCACCCGGCCGTATGACTCGAGTTGTGGAGGATTTGTGAGGACAAAGTGCAGGGTGAGAGAAGCATATTCACTAGGCATATTATTCTCCACATGTGTTTCTGATATCAAATTTATTGGACCATATGAATAGAGGACTATGGGAATCAGTACTTCTTGCATTTTACGGTATGTAAGAGATTATAATTATAAAGGCAGCGCTTTCTCACGGTGTAGGAACAGCTTGCTTCAGAAAGACTACAAACCCGTTTTGAACGAACGAACGAACGAATGATTCTGCTCGTTCTTCTCTACTTTCATTCCTTCTTTCTTTCGTTCATTCCGTCAGTAATTAGTGTGACCGCTACGTTATCAGTGCTGGACAGGGGAAAATTAGGTGTGACCGCTACGTTATCAGTGCTGGACAGGGGAAAATTAGGTGTGACCGCTACGTTATCAGTGCTGGACAGGGGAAAATTAGGTTATCCGTCATGCGGATAATTCAGCATTAAGGCAGCAGCAGCTGCTGCTCATATTTACTGCACAATAGTTCATGTGTCGTGTCTTCAATAATTTACTAGTGGTTCGCGTCGTCATGAAATGACGGCAGCAAGTTAGTACTCCAGTAAAACCCGTATCCTTCTGTTATTAACGCTTTAAGGACTTACCTATTATAGGAAAATTTAATATTCTGGCTGTAAGCACCAGACTGACTCCGATGATCTTCACGTCGCCGGTTTAAGCGGAGGTCGTTACAGTTGTCGTTCACAGAACCTGTTCCACGCTATCCTAACCTGTCCTAGTTCTTAAGCGTATCTCGCCTCACAGGGTTTGAACCTTGCGTGCTTGACCTAACCCTAGCATACCTAACCCAATATACCGTACCTAACAGTGATAAGAAGATTCGCTGATGAAAGAGCCGCCATTCTAAGCTGCGTTCCTCTGAGAATTTAATAACAGAAGAATCCTGGGGTGATGGTGGAGTACTAGTTAGTAGAATACTAGCTGTCTCACTTGGACCATACCTACTGTATTTTCACCCGTCTCAGTCTGAAGAAATATGGCTTCACTCTGTAGATCTACAGGCTCCTGATGGAATGAAACAATATGTGGTGAATAAATTTGTAATATAATTTCGTTTTCAGAAAATGAGTACAGGTAAGTTTGGACAGCCAGCTGAGGGGTGCCGGTTCTGTGCGCCCCTCCTATGCAGGCTGCTGATCTGCGGGCGCACGGGGGGCGATTTCGGTGCTTGTGTCATCAAATGCAAGATTTTTCCACTATCCCCCCCCCCTCCCCAAGTGTCGGTGTGGGAATTAAGTAATAAGTTTAGACTTCGAATTTTGAATTAGCTCAAAGGATTTCTTAGACTAAGAACAAACGGACGAGCCCCCTATATATATGTACTGTGTGTTCCGTGAGCTGGTGGGACAAACGACACGTGTGTACCAGTAATTACACTTGATGAAACAATCTAAACTTGGAGAAAATTTGCATTAAAAATGAAATTATTCCTCTATCTAGTTCTCAGTTTTAACTGCAAGCATATATCGACCGCAACACCGTGGACTGGACAATATCATTAGGCAACGCACGGATCTCTTCATTGAAACGTAAATTGCGGTATGGTCTTGCCTTACTTACGGTTATAAATTAGCTTTGAACAAGCCGACGCAGGTAGCTGTCTCCCTATTTTTTTTAATTTCAGTAGTACCGTAGGTACTCCAATAAAAAGTAAATGAAATACTAGATGCTAATGCCGTAGAGTTTTTAGCTGGTAAGAAAACCTGAGTCACAGCCGTTTTTGTCAGGGAAAGTTAGCGTTTGATTCCTTGCATGCAATAGACGTATTCGACGCTGTGGCTATTGTGTGGCGGGGATGTAGCGTTTGTTGTCGTGGTTATGTGGCGCCTGCATTTCAATATCTTCTTGTGGTGACAACATGACGATCCGTTGAAAAAATCGAACAAGAAGCATGCAAGAGCGATTTTATTATTAGCATTATTATGCTTCTAGAGGCCTCAGCCGTCAAAAATTACGCCAATAATTTTGTTATTAAGCTTTTTATTGTTCCGGGTTTCGGTAAGGGATTTTCTGAAAAATATGCCAGATGGTTTAAATCTATCTGCCCCTTTTTGGGTGGACAGACAAGAAACCTATAGACAAAGAGACATGCTACCGAAGAGCAAACAAAAACAGTATCACCTCTCCTAACTTCACTCGCAGCTGATAACAAAGGATGCGGGGCGTTATTGAGCGAATAGCCACCATTTCATTTTGTATTATTGTACTATGTGTGCTCAAGCAGCCACCACTTCATTTTGTATTATTGTACTATGTGTACTCAAGCAGCCACCACTTCATTTTGTATTATTGTACTATGTGTGCTCAAGCAGCCACCACTTCATTTTGTATTATTGTACTATGTGTGCTCAAGCAGCCACCACTTCATTTTGTATTATTGTACTATGTGTACTCAAGCAGCCACCACTTCATTTTGTATAATTACCTCCACCAAGGAGGTTATGTTTTTGTCGTGTTTGTCTCTCTGTCTGTCTGTCTGTCACCAAGATAACTAAAAAAGTTATGAATCGATTTGGATGAAATTTACTGGGATTGTTAGGTATGTTAGGAGGAAGAGATGATTAACTTTTGGTGAAGATATGTCCATCTGTTTGTTTGTTTGTCTGCGTCATTTTTCTCGATGCCATAACTCAAAAAGTTATGAATGAATTTTAATGAAATTAACATGAGTTGTTAGGTACATAACAAAAAGTATATGAACAAAATTTGGTAATGATCCGTTTGTTCGTTCTTTCGTTTGTCACTGTTTTTAATTTTATGCTTGTTAGCACAATAACTCAAAAAGCAATGAACGGATCTTCAAGAAAGTTGAACAAGCTGTTATTAATAGAAAAAGAAACAAATGATTAGATTTTAGAGTTGATACAAAGACAATTATGGTTTCAGAACCAATTTGAATTTTTTGCTACAGTTGCCTCACTTGGCGGAGGTATGCGCTCTCAGAGTGCTCTAGTTGTACTATGTGTACTCAAGCAGCCACCACTTCATTTTCCGAAGTTTCACAACAGATTTTGAAATCGGCACACTCAGTACTCAAGATTCCGTCGCTCAATCCGCAAGCTTGCGGGGCCAGTAACGGTCAGGCTTCTCTTAACAATTCAGGCGCAGTTAAACGTTCTATTAGAAATAACATTAGTGAAGGAGTCAAGTATTTATATATGAAGTTCATTAAACGACTAGAACGCTTCGGGGCTAAAACCATCACCTGCTGTAGGGGCAAAATCAACGCCGTCATTTTCGATGGCCGGCTAATTCTAATTTTTTGGGATTGTTCGCATCTAAATCAACGCAACTGACTCCCTACATAAAATTATGAACATTGCTCACCTCCTGTCTCTTTTCAGGTGGAGTTACAAATTCAAAGCCGTCATTTTTGATGGCCATGCATCTGCAGCTAACTTGAAATTTTTGCTATTTCTCGCACCCGACTACCTTAAGAAAAATATTAAGAAATGGAAAAGCAAAGACTCTAGTCAAAAATGATTTTATATTAAGAGGTTTCGGAGACCTGCTCCATCATCATTCTAAAAAATGCAAAATCAGGGGTAAAAACTTTTGTAACGAACAATACAAAACAGGGTTGATGAGGTTGACTAAAAACAAAAATTATATATCCACTAGCTTCAAGGGATAGGAGCTATTAGTGCTATTGAGGTCGGGTTTCAGTTTGTGGATGAAAAGGGATTCTAAAATTCTTAATTCTACATCACTATTGGCAGTCTTTAAAACATTAAAGCTATCTAAGGACACAGGTGCACCACACTGTTCAGTATGCTGGCGGACTGACGAATGAGGAGGATTACCCAGTATGTTCCCCGTACGAAAACTCCTCCCACCGTGCTCAGCGACTCTGGTGAATAGGCAACGTGACGTCATTCCGACGTACACAGATGGGCATCACCCACAACTAAATTTATATACCAGAGACGACTGTAGCCGTGTGGGAAGAGCATCCATGTACCCGAAAAAATGTAGCAATTTTAAAATAATTAACGAGTATTGGACACAGTTTAACAGTATTGAAATATTGAGTAAAGAGTGACACCAGCTCTTTTCTTAATGTTTCCGTAGGGTATCCGAAGTATGGCAATGAGCAGTAGAGCAGGCGGAGGCCATCCTGATTATGGGATGCATCAGAGGAGTACATTTTTCATTGAAATACTTGATTTGAGAATCGACATTTTCTACATACGAAGATTCCGAGCCACTGCAGATACTACCTTTGAAGAAACCACCGTCCGGACGCATGCAAGGAAGCTTCGAAATTTAGGCATTCATAATGACCTTCAGCCCTGTGATCCAGATAAAGTTGTGTGCAATTACAGTGCAATACAGTTAACTAAATGTAAAGAATATCCTTAGCTTTCGGTTTAGATTTTTGTTTGCCCATTTTCAAACTTTATTTTTATAGATGCTTTTTAGCCTTTGAAAAAATAGCGTTTAGCGTTACCAATTTACCTTGTGCTAACCTTCCTGAATTTTTAGATCGTTTACAAACACTAGCTTGCCGGTATTTTTACGGCTTCAAATCCCATAAAGTATTCTCATCTATTTTCCAAAAGGGAGATATTGCGCTGCTGAGATCTCTGTCAAAAAATGACAAATTAGTAATATGTAAACCTGATAAAGGCCGTGGAGTTGTCATACTAGACCGGCAGCAATATAACAACAGTATTTTGTCAGTTATTTCCGACCGAACAAAGTTTTCGCAAATCAATGACAATATTGAGAAAATAATAATAATAAAAGCAGAGGACAAAATTAATAACTTTTTACGCAAGCTGAAAAAAGCCAAAGTGCTTTCACAGGAGACCTACAGTAAGCTGTTTACGTCTGGATCTGGCCCTGGCATCTTATACCGTCTACCCAAAATACATAAACCTAATATTGCACCTAACTTTCAGTTTCACCCAATTTTTGCTGCCTATAACACTCAAAGCTTTAAACTTGCCAAATACCTTTTTCCTATTCTTAGCCCATTCACTAGAGATTAATATGCCGTGGACAACTCTACAACATTTGTTGAACAATTGAAAGACTTTAGCTACGCCCGGGACTTAACCATGGTTTCTCTCGACATAGAGAACTTATTCACTAATATACTTCTCCAAGAAACAATAGATATCTGTCTTACCATGTTATTTCCTGTAAATCCTGTAAATTCCCTAAAGATCCATTCATAAATTTTTTGAGTTACGGTGCTAACAAGCATAAAATCAAACACGGCAACTAACAAACCAACAGATCATCACAAAAATTAGGTCATTTACTCTTCGTAGCATACCTAATAACTCATGCAAAGTTCATCAAATCTGTTAATAAGTTTTTGAGATACAGCCATAAGTTAAATGAGGCAGGCAAACAAACAAAAGGGCGAATCGATCTACACCAAAAGTTAATCATATATATCTCCCAACGTACAAAAACAATCCCTGCACATTTCGTTGAAATACGTCCATACCTCTTTGAGTTATTTTGTGACAGAAAGATAAACTGAGAAATAAACAGACACAATAATCTTAAACAGGCAATTCAAATGAGTTCAAATGAATTTTTAATTCATTCACGTCTAGCTTTCTAGATCTTTGCTGCACATCGACTATAGCCAGAGCTGTGCACCTGCAGCCCAGCCTGTTGGCACAGAACCACAAGAGTTACGCTCAACGGATTAGATTATCTACAGCGTAGTACGGGAAGTTCTCGTTCTTAGTTTACTTCACCACCAAAACGGGGCCAGAACCGGCACGACGAGTTGAGGCAGCTCCGTGTGCATGCAAGCGATGCGGGGAAAAGGTTTCATCGAAGAGTTTCTAAAAAAAATTGTTTATTTTCAAGTAATTCTTAAAAAATCACGAAGGGTCACTATACGTACTACGATATGCTAAGTGAGCAAACTATGGAATTATATGCAAAAAACTAGAGCACTCTGAGAGCGCATACCTCCGCCAAGCGAAGCCACAGTAGCAAAAATTTCAAATTGGCCCCGAAACCATGATTTTCTTTGTATAAACTCCAAAATCTAAAAATTTGTGTCTTCTGATAATAATAACAGCTTGTGCAATTTTCTTGAAGATCTGTTTATAACTTTTTGAGTTATACTGCTAACAAATGTCATGACAAACATGAGTCAAACATACAAACGAACAAACTGATCTGCACCAAAATTTAATCATTTATGTCTTCCAACATTACTAACAACCACTATAAATTTCATAAAGATCTATTCAATATTTTTTGAGTTATTGTGCTAACAGGCATAAAATTAAAAACAGTAACAAACGAACGAACAAACAAACGGATCATTGTCAAAATTTGGTCATTTACTTTTTATTATTCTCCTAGCAACTCATGTAAATTTCAATAAAATCGATTTATAACTTGTTGAGTTATGGCATTAAGGAAAATAAGGCAGACAAACAAACAAGCAAACGGATAGACATATCTTTACCAAAAGTTAATCATCTGTTTCTTCTAACATACCTAACAATCCCTGTAAATTTCGTCCAAATCGGTTCAGAACTATTTGAGTTATCTTGGTGACAGACAAACACGACGAAAATATAACCTCCTTGGCGGAGGTAATAACGTGCTCTCATTCTGAGGCTGCAAATAATAAGTGAGCAATTAAACTAATACCTACAAATTATCATGACGGTCCATGCAGCTAGGTATTGACGTAAGACTCCAACATCGGTTCGAGATAGCAATAGCAGAAATAACAGCAAAGATGATGTCTGTCTCATCTTGCTGAGCGCTACAAGTGATAGGGTGAGAGAACTGAGGCCCCGACCCGATCCGTTGGTTTGGTATTATTTCTTCAGCAACGTCTTGTCGTACATGAAGGTAGCGACTATCCCGAGCTCCTCAGACTTGCGCGGCTCAATCTGTACGCCTTTTGCTTGTGTGTTTCCATCTTCTATTGTAATGAAGAATTTGTCCCCCTCCTGACTGAGCACTTGGTACCGGGGCAGCTCTTCATTATTGAAATGGGCGGAGAGAAGCAGGAAGTAATCTTCAGCAGACAGTAGCCCTTTGGGACCGAAGTCGCAGTGCTTGTAGAAATGGTACGTGGCAAGGTTGTGATTTCGAAAACGAGGAGATGTTTTGTCATTGAGAGGCGATACTTCTTGCTTCAGTTTTGTAAACTTCTCCACCATTTCTTTGATGCCTTCTTCAGTATTTAAATCAGCAATGAAGTTCTTTAGTTTTCTTTCTTTTCTCTCAGCTTTATCCTTACTGTCACGCTTGTCTCTTAGACTCTTAAGAGTGAAGTTGACATAGCAACAAAAGTCAGCAACAGTTTCACACTTCACGGCCGCGGCAAACTTTTGCACAAGCTCCAACATATTAGGATCGTAATTTAGACCTTCATTCTCCATGACGTTTCCGAGACGATCGATTTCAAAAGGCTGAACATTTCGGAAAATTTTGACCCCGGCGAGCTCATAGTCTCGTACATCCGCCACGCCCAGAACCTTGCACAGCTTCTCCTTCACGTCCAGCCTCGAGGACTCGAAGTTCACTCTTTCCCTCCTGCAGATTGGCTTCATCTTCTTCAAGAACTCCTGTTTGGAGATTTTTCCTTCCTTCAACTTCTTGGTCTCTTCATAGATGACGTTACGATTGTCCTGACTCATGGCCATCACCTTCCTGGGGTGTGCGACGAACTCCTCGTTGATGACCACGAGTCTGCCGTCCGTGCGGCGGAGGGAGTGGCCCGCGTCCATCTCGGAGACCAGGTCCGCGAGGTGACCTGCCGTGCTGTCGGAATCGCTGTCGCGCTGCAGCGACCTGAAGACAACAAAAAGGCGTTTCAAAACAAAAGAAACTTACACAACGCCCATGAGCAAGTTTAACTTACTGCCAACACTGTTTTACTTCCCTTCTGAGAGTAAATTCCGGGCAGTTAATCTCCCTTCGGGAGAAATAAATGAGTTATTGTCACTAATTCTTAGAAGTGTGGTGTGATATTAAATGCTCTGTATCGCTCACCAATAATGACAAAAGATGAACAAAAGTTTGTATAGGACCCTGAGGGCATGTTGTGTTTAGCTTGGCAATTTTGTTTTATCTGTTTATTTATTGTTTTTAGAAGGTGAAGAATTGATTGCGCACGAGCTCTTCCGTGTCAAATATCCACAGCAGTCGAAGGATTTTCTCAGAGAAGACGATTGGTTCTGAGAGCCATTTTTTGTGAGGCTGAACAGGTCTATATAGACTCAAGAGCTGTCGGGTGCAGAGGTTTGAACCTCTCTGTGTGGGGCCAGCCACTTGACCACAGCCACCGGGCAGCCAAAGAAACTTATAGAAAAGTCTCACTATCTTTTATTGTGAGCTATAGAAAAAATGCTTAAAAATGCTATGTGCCAACAAAAACAAAGTAATCCAAGAGAATAGTTAGTGTAATTTAGGATGGTTTAGATATGGAAAAATTAGTTAAGTTCGGGATCCTTTAGTTTAAGTTAGGTCACTATAGGTTATGCTAGGTACATTTGCTAGGTTGGGTTAGACATTAAAATAAAATGCGAGAAGATTGTAAGGAACGGCACAACAACAGCAACAATAACAAGAACAACAGCAGCAGCTGCTAACTTAATAATTCGCGCCAAAAACTCGGCTTGCGCCAAAGCGGCTCGCGACCGAACGGCCCAGTCAATAGAGCGGCGCCCAAACGTACCTCACCGTATCATCTGCGGGGTGTCACCCCTGGCACCGCACTGAGCAGCACTCAACAGCAGGATATCCAAGCGTCGTATTAGCAACACATCACGGACTGAGTAACGTTCAGCACAAATTTAATTAGACTAGTAAATAAATTCAGCCTTTGGACCCGAAGGAGCTAAGCCTGACATTAGGAGGTAACGCAACGAACGGGTCAATACAAGGATGAAACTTCAGAGAACTAAGTGAAGAGTATCGCCCGACAGTTATTATGAATAATTAAATATTTACAATATTTCATGGAAGCCCATGTTATGTTTTTGCAAATATTTAAAGTATAAGTTCGTTAAAGTTAGATATCAGCTGTGTTTATACCGTTTTTCCTGACACCACATTTGCACAAGCTGGAGGTTAGGGAACACTTCTGCACTAAGGTCCCCTTCACACGTGAGGCTTTTGTCCTAAATTCACGCTTCATGGCGGCGTTCTAACACAACTGCGTGTGCACTAAAAGATTTGCTGAGACGTACATCGTTCAGGTACAGAAGTTTGCTCTTGCGTGTCACTTGTTAAGTTTCGAATGTCGCTTCAAATTTACTGTGAATTAACCTTTGGTGAGTTGAGCACCTTTTTGTGGTTAACAGGGCCCAGTAACGCATTCCAACGCTGTGATATTTTTATGTCAGACAATACGGTGAGTATTTACCGCATCGCAGTGGGTCAGTATTGCGATAAGAGTGCTGTAGTACAGACAGATTTATCATCTTGCACTTGCGAACTGGATATTAAAATTGTAGTATCAATAAAGCTTCACGCTCGCTAGTAGAAAATTCTAAAGCAAAAGCCCATTCGTTAATGCCACTCGCTGCTTATTAAAGATTAAAGAAAAAACAGTGACAGATTTATTGCAAATAATGTTTACTAAATTGTGTAATAAAGTGCTACTTACGACTACGCGTAAGGCAAAGGAAATATCAGTGAATTGCTATACTGTTCCAATGACGCAATGCAGACAACGCAACACCTTGTCTACGGCACAATATACAAACAACGTTCAGCCTTGCAGCCAGTTCTTACTTGCTTCTGTCCACTTTAGGAGCCATGGCTGGGGAGGCGCTGGGGAAGTCACTGCTCCTTCTGTCCTTCAATATCTGAAAACAAAGTTTCCGTCAGAGTGGCTACATTCTCCACACGATACTTGACTGTTCATTTTTGCAAGTGGAGCTCATGCCAATTTGATAAAACTTCAATGAAATCCTGTCCATTCAATATAGCGACCTCAAACAGAAACAAACTGTTTATATAGATGCAAAGAATGCATCTATTATAAAGAAGCGCTCATATATGACCATTGGCCAATGGTAAATTGAAAATTAATTTTGGCAAATTACAGGTCATATTGATGTTCTGAAATATATTATTGTGGCCCACACTCGATACCCAGCTATGAACATGCGCTTCTTGCTGATAAACACTTTCTTGCATCACCGAGAGCAGTTTACTTTTGCTTGAGGTCGCTCTGTTGACCGGAGAGAATAATTTATCGAAGTTTACCCAATTTGTCATCAGGTGCACCCGGGATCTGAGTGGGCAGTCAAATGTCTTGGGGTTCGCGACAAGTGTTGCCATAATGAGACAAGATGCAAAACTTCGGCAAGGATATAGCACCAGTGTTGGGAACTAATAATGTGACGGCAGCTCTAGTGAGAACCACTTATGGTGTGATGGCAACACTAGTTAATGATGTGAGGGCAGCGCAAAAGTGGTGTAACTAACAGTGTGAAGGTGACACTAGTGCGAGCTGTGGTTATTCTAATAATTCCTGTCGTAATTCTAATAATTCTGAACCTACTTAATATTTCGCATTCATTCAATAATTGAGGAAAGAAAGCGTTTCAACAATTTTATATCAAATCAGGATGGCTCAGAAACAGTGGTAAGCTGTCATGATTGGAAGCGATTCGTGTTGCCTAGCATATTTGCTTCCTTTCGTAGAAGTTGTTTCATGCAGTTGCTAGAGTTTACGAAGCACCTCACTATCCTTGCCAAGTTTATCACGAAGGACTGCGAACTTAAGTACTATGAGCTAACTCATTGTGAACTTAAGTACTATGAGCTAACTCTTCCACGGCCGGCAATAATTTTGTCAAGTCGAATGTTTTCGCTTACATCACATTTACTTGTGCTGTGTTTATGTCTGCCAATATCGCCTTCGTGTTCAGCTAGCCAAGGACATCAACAAGAAGGTTATGATGGTTACGTGGAGGTAATTAATCATATTGCAAAAACATGGTCAGCACACTCAGCGCTGAACTCACAGCCACTGGAAACGTCAAACCATGGGTGGAGATTCTGTCAAAATTATCTAACATTGGCGGTATAAATGAAAAGGGAATCTGCATCTTGTGGTACGATGCAGCCGTCCGAATGGAGTATCGCTGTGATTTGCCGCCTCCTCCCCCCCCCCCCCAATCTCTAGGTTTGTACAGCCTTATAGAGGCAAGTTAGGAACGTCATGACTTCACGTGATAACCATTTGTTACCTTACATACGAATTTCTACTAATTGAGCCACCTGCTTTTGTGTCCACAACTGTCACTGTGAACCAGAAATATTGAAGATGAAAATCAACATTGGGTCATGAACCTAGCCCTTTGGAATAAAATAACTCATCACCAGCAACTGGTCGTGTTTAATTCAAGGAACGTGCCCAGCATTGCAAGTGCGATTTAAATAGAGAGATAAGACTCACTTGATAAGATAAGCTGTGAAGGGCGGCCCAGCACAAGACAGCGACAGACCACAACACAACACCAGCAGCGCTGACTGTCACTACGCCCCTGCCACCGCCTGCCACAGCTTATATAGCTGCAGCCGAGCCCGTACAGTTTCCTGTGACTGTGCCGGCCGAACGTTCGTATGCTGTAGACTCAACTCATGGGGAGGGGGGTGGGGGTGTGGTGCTGCAGTCTCCTGAGCCTCTTCAGTTACAGATCCAAACTAGCTCGATATCTTTGAACAGCTTTGTTTATTGAGGGGAAATTCAGGCGAGATCAGCCATGATCCTCTAGTGAGCGGCTAGGTTATTAGCTAAACTAACATCGTAGAAACAACGAGCCGTGGGCACTTGCCTTGTGGCGGGCTAGTGGTGTTCCGACTTTCGAGGGCTCGTTGTTGCCAGATGCTTTCTGCTGCTGCTAAGCGATCTGTTACACACAGAGCTTAGTTATGAGCTCATTTACAGAACAAGGTATATCCTGCTAATTTAAACAGTAAGGTTAGTCCAAAGTATTGGATAAGTGACTGCAGGCAAGTATAGATTATTTTAATGGCAAACGCCCCATAAGTGTGTCACTTTTAGCAGGCGTGTCTCCATTTTTTTAACGGAATGTTGTAGATATTATATTTCGTTGAAGATTGTTAAATGAGAGGTGAATAAAAATGTGAAAAAATGAACTGCAGGGGTTGTTACTGATAACAATTCATTTGCATTAAGTACGTTGCAGAGCAGCCGACGTGCGAGTGAGGTGATACTGGACGGTTTGTGTTGGTCCAACAATGTCAGGAAAAATCAGCTGAGGAAACAACATATGCACCCATTTAATACACATTATATGTACTTACTAGTGTCTCTTTAGCTCAACACTCCTTCTCAAAATGCGCCAGAAGCTCCCTTGCAAAACCCAAGTGAATAAAAGTAACTCTTTCCTGTACAAACTTAGGAGGGATGTCTGTTCAACTTCAAGTGTACTTAATTCAACGGAGATGCGAGTGCTTTACGATTACATATGTTAGGACATAAACCACACCCTATATTGACGGGACACTGAAAGCTTGCCTCTCGCAACTGGGCCTGGAGGCCGTTTTGCGTAAGTGTTAATAAAATGAGTTCTAATAATCACGGAGACCTCAAACGAAGACTACAAATCTTCGTCGTACCATAAGGAATGCATCGCAAAGCAGGGAATTTATATTCACAATCTTATGTCTTCAGTATGCGATACATATGATACCTTCAGACACAGAGAATAATTGAAAATTCATCATAATTTCTCGGAATATTAAAGTTTTTGGAAAAAAATTGGAACACAGATACTACATGTAATGTACTTTACTATCAGATACAATTGAGATTCTTTCCAACGACAGATTTAGAACAATAACCTCAGAAATTGATGTATGTACGGCGTTCTGTGGAGCTCATCCCTGTCGCCGCAAGGAAAGGAAGGTTAAGAAAACCCCGTAATACCGAAAAACCTAATGAAAACCGCAGTAATACTTCTGACTGGAATCCCTAGTGGAGATGAACTAAAATGCATAATTAACTATGAGATAAATATACAAGGACAGCCATTAAAGGACATCAAAATGACATTTTGGTGCTAATCCAGTCCTTCATTGCTAGAGTCATTTACAGCTGCACCATGTCATTTCACATTACTACCTATAGGAATACATACCACGCCACTTTGTTGGTTCCGACGTTACATCACTATCCCTTAATGGTTGCCCAAGTTGAATCATTTCATAGTTGCTTAAGTTGAATAATTCCATGTCTGCCTAAGTTGAATGACATCATGGTTGTTCCGATGCTACATCACATCATGGCTGTCTACGTTACCTGCATCACTTTATGTTGTAGCTATATGTACATTTAATCATGATTGCCTACATTACATTATTTAATGGATTAGCCTACTATGTTTAATTATTTCATGGTTGCCTACATTACATAATTTCCTGGTTACCTACAATGCGTGAGTTAATGGATGACTATCTTGCATCATTTCATAGTTTCCTTCTTTATATAATTTATTGGATGACTGTTACATCACTTCATGGTTGCCGGAGTTAAATTACTACATGGTTTCCGGAGTTATATTACTTCATGGCGGCTAACATTACATCAGTTCATGGCTGCCAATGCTAGTATCATTTCACAGATGTCAGTGATAGATCACTTTACGGCTGCCTATGCTATATCACTCCACAGTTGCCAGAGATAGATCACTTTAAGGCTGCCAATGATACATCATTTCTTGGATGCCTATGCTAGTTCACTTGATGGCTGTCACTGCTATAGCTATCATTCCAGTGCTGTCAATGCTACGTCACTGCAAGACGGCCAGTGTTTTATCATGCAGATCACTTCATGGCCGCCATTGCTATATCACTTCACTGCTTCCAATGCAATAAAACTTCATGGTGGCCAGTGCTTCATCACTTCACTGCTACCATGGCTTCATCTCTCCATGACTGGAAGCTGCTCCAACTCACCCTTCAGCTCTGCTGTCTGTACTGATTTTCTTATTATTATTATATTGGTATTATACCGCTATTCCCGAATCTAAACGATCAATTTTGTTTTTCTGACCCTTGAGGTGGGCCACCGATCGAGGTGACCGACTTTTTTTTGTGGGGCTCTTACCCTCGCCCGTGCGTAGGGCCATGGAGTGACTGTCCGCACGGGCGCTTCTTTCTTCTGTTTTCTTCTTTTTTAGACCTTCATCTCTTGCCGCCTGAGCACATCGTTGTGGTTCCGAGTGTAAGCCGAGCCATTTACCTTACTTTAAGTGAACAAATTGTAATTTTAATATTAGTAGAAACAATTATATCTTATTTTGCTTCTCGCGCGAGGGTGATTGTTAGGTAGCTCTATTGTGGAGCTAGTCCAGTTAACTCGTTTGGTATGTGATGGCACTGAGCGATGTAGAATAGGTTGTGAATATTTAGCTGTAACATTTCTAACAAATTAATGTATACACAATTTTTAATGTAAGCTGTAATATAATAATCCAGAACACCTCCCGCCTGTAGAGAAATAAAGATAAAATAAATAAATAAGTAAATTTTTGAATTTTTGTTTAGTTGTATGTCTCTCACCAAGATAGTTCATTACAATAGTTATAAAAAAGTCCTTACAAATTTGCAGGGCTTGTTAGGCATGTTAAGAGTAACAGATGATTAACTATTTGTGAAGATCCGTTCAACCGTTTGTTTGTTTATTTGTCAAGTTATGGACAGATTTATATGAAGCTTACAAAAGTTGTTCGGTATATCACGAAGACTAAATGACCAAATTTTTGAGATAATTTATTTGTTCATTTCTTTGTTTGTTTGTCTCGGTGTTTGAATTTATGTTTGCTATGAAAATAACAAAAAAAAAATTATGAACCTGTCTTCATGAAATTTAGAGGAATTTATTGTTAGAAATTTTAAAAGACAAAAATGATAAAATGTTGGTGATGATCAGTTAGTTCTGTTTGTGCATTTGACTATTGTTTGTCATCACCATAACTGGAAAAGTTTTCAACGGTTCTTCAAGAAATTTACAAAAGTTGTTATTACGGTGAAAAGGCACTAAACGACAAGATTTTGGTGCAGATAAAGAGGAAATCCTAATTTTAGAACCAATATAAATTTTTCGTTAACGTTCCCCTGATTGGCGAAGGTATGCGCTCTCAGAGTGCTCTAGTTCAAATTATAATAAGAAAAATAGTAATGATAATAATAAAAATACATTTTTAATAATAGTGGTGTAAGATTCGCTGGTGACGTCAGAGGCACCCTGAGCTCAGCATTGCATCATGATACCCACACTACAGCCTCCGGCGGTGGCGGCAGCTGCAGGATGCACGTATCTGTGTCGTCGTGATCAGGCGGATAAGTCAAAAGATCGTTCGCTTTTGCAGGAAAGCACTAAATTTGGTACACATATAGTAGAGACCATACATTTGATTTTGGAGGGGGAGCCCAAAAATCTGGTCCCCCGAGTGGCCTCCAAATTGGATTTTAAGGGAGTCTGCCCGACATTCTAACTTTTTTGTTTATGCGCAGATCTGAATGAAACTTGGTACAGATACGTAAAATCGAAAACTGGAGGGGGTTAGATTCCTACATTTTTTCTGATTTTCCCCATAAAAACAAGTTATTGAAAGAAAACGGGAAAATGAGAAGCTTTGGAAAACCTATTTAGTCCTGTAGTTTTTGAGCTATTGAAAAGATTTTAATCCCTACAAATATGAGCTTGGGTTTTACGATCATCGAAGTAATTTTTGAGATAATTAAAAAACGAAAAAAAAGGTTTTATCTTTTTTCAAAAAAGTGCGCTGTGACTCGTCTCCTATTTCGGTGATCATAAACGCAAGAGCTTATTTGCAGAAAGGCCAATTCCGCTGATTTTGAGATAAAATCATGTCTTTAGCTCAAAAAGTTTAGGACTAGAGAGCTTTTGAATTCCAAAATACACCCTTTTAATCAGAGCCCGCTTTCCAGTTTCTTTGAATAACTCGTTTTCTATGGGGAAAAATACATGAGTCTAACCCACTTTTATTTAGGATTTTACATACCTACATGTAAGAAGTTTCATGTCATTTATAGCGTTCCTAAAACCGGTATCATATTTACATCTTTATGTAATAACCGCTGAAATTTTCAAGGTGTCATCGAAATATTCTTCAGCACCTTCGATCCCACCCACCTGATGAGCTGAGGTTACAGCGAAACGCGTCGTGAGTAATAAAATTTCAACTAAATGATTTGCTTCTCATCTAATTCTTCAAAATGCAGTGAATCAAATCCAAAATCGAGAAGACTTTTCTGGGCATTCCATTCACACTTCAATCCAAATTCATCCAATAGACATGTCCAATATTCTGAAGCTTATTGCCGTATTTTATATTCTCACTAAAAATGAAGTTTCTTCGTTTTTACTCTCTAAATTTCGATATTTTGCTACACATTTCATTATTTTTTGCTTTATTGGTAGCTAGGATACAACGTTTGTATACATTGCAACTTGGTTCTGCTGATAGCATTTGAATTTCCGTTCCTCTCAAGAAGATTTGATATTAAAGCTCTTTGGCTCCCTTGAAACGAAAGATTAGATTAGATAGGCGGCAGTAGACGAACCAATAGGCCCACTCCCAAAGAGACACCGGAACCTACGCTCCGGCCCTCTATGAGCTAATGCCATTGTGTTAGTAGGATTTATAGGACTGGAGAAAGAAGAAGAAATGAGAAAGAGAAATAAGGGGGAAGAATCCCAGCCACAGAGACGATCATGAATGCACACAAGCATGATCAAGAGCCGCTGATGTGCGGAGCTTAAAGATGTCAGGCAGTGTATAGTTGGAGCGGGAGAGAGAGAAGACGGCCGTTAAGAGCTTGTAACTCCTGGAGGAGGAGTTCTTAGCTGTGGAGGATGTCTCTCCCAGTGTATGTCAAGACGATTTAGTCACGCGTTGAGCGACTCCACACTAACAACGTCGGAAGGGAGTCTATTCCAAATGCTTACTATGTAATTCGGAAAGAACTGATGACTTAAGGTCGTTCTTCGAGCTTGAATTTTAATAAATAAATAAATAAATAAATAAATAAATAAATAAATAAATAAATAAATAAATAAATAAATAAATAAATAAATAAATAAATAAAAAAAACAGAAGACTTTCATTAAAAACTCTCTATTGATACACTTGGGTGTCAACGTTTATTTCAAGAAATGCAAATACATATATATATATATATACTTAAATATTCAACGAAAATATCATCACTTCTCTCACTTCGTTCGCGGGTGATAACTAGGGTGCTATGTGAGAACGCCTATCACTGCCAAGCTATGCAACGTTAACGAAAAATTCAAATAGGTTCTGAATTGATTTTTGTCGGCACCAAAATCGCGTCGTTTGTGCCTATTCAGAGTAATAACAGCAGCTCCTGCGATGTTTTTGCAGATCCGTTCATAACTTATCGAGTTATCTTGCTAACAAAGATTCTGACAAACCTTAGTCAAATACTCTAAAAGACCAACCGATTATCCCCAAAATTTGATCATTTATGTCTTTCAGCATTCGTACAAACAATTTTTGTAAAGTTAATAAAGATCCGTGCATAACTTTTTTAGTTATTTTGCTAACAAACAATAAATCAAACACAGAAACCAATAAAGGAATGAACAAACAGATCATGACAGAAATTTGGTTATTTACTTTTGGTAGTACACCTAACACTTCATGTAAATTTCATAAAAATCAGTCGATTATTCTTCGAGTTATTGTAGTAAGAAAGAAACAAAGAAAGAAAGAGGCAGACGAACAAACAAACAAGCAAACGGTTGCACAGATCATCACTAAAAGTTCATCATCTTGTTCTCTTAATATTTTTAACAATCGCTGTAAATTTCGTGAAGAACCGTCCCTAACTTTTTGAGTTAATTTAATGACAGACAAACGCACAAACAAACAATCCGAAGGGCTCGGTTTCATCCTGTACCTCTGATTATAGACCCATCTCGATCACACCTGTTTTGTCGAAAGTTTATGAGAGGTTGGTTGCGTCCAGATTGGGTTGCTTTCTTGAAAAGCAGGGTGTCCTCCCCCCAACACAGTATGGTTTTCGTAAG
>LQNS02020120.1:5233142-5245548 GCA_001587735.2 Parhyale hawaiensis | reverse complement strand
TTTGCTTGGCATCCAAAGAGGTGAACAGTATTCAATCCTCGGCAGTATCAGTTGTTTCCATAAGGTGAGCATTGTGTCTGCCTCTCGTGAAGAGAAAGTTCGAAGCACCCAACCGCTCCACTTCTTGCCTACGGTTACAACTCGAGCCACATGATCTTCAAAAGTGGCATTGTCTGTATTCTCTACAGCTGCCCTATTTGCTCGTATCTTCACCAGACTATCTCCTCTCAACAGTATATTTGTTCTTCCATCCCTTAGGGCGGCGGCACGCTGGAGCCCACAGGAAGCATCAAGCTGTGTCCCTTCAGCTCGCTGGGCAGCGTCGTGGTGTGCTGCAGGGCGTCAGCACCCACCATAGCACGCAGGAGTAAGTCGTGCGAGCTGTCGTGCTGACGTATCTACACTATTACCCCCGCACTATTCTGACGTGGGCAAGCACTTGCAGCACAAACAGGAGCCAGAGAGTCACAATGCTCAACTCCATTTTTATTATTCCCGTGTATATTATTATATATTGGTGCACATGTTGTGCGCGTTTGATGGATTTGCGCGATCGATCGATCACGCTGCGCAAACGATCGATCGTTCAAATTTTAAAATAAAAAAAACAGTCCTTGCCTCCCCTAACCTACATGACATTAAACATGAATATAGTCCAACTTACCCGAAATTACGGCCTAATACCTACAACAGCCATCGATCGCGCGCGACATATATATCAAGGTAGGACTGAAGGAAGTAAATTCCCTTTTATGAGGAAATTGATTCGCTGAGCCGAAAACTTAGATAGCTTCATTCAGTAGGGCTTGTGACGTCATCCCTGCAATATGATCACGTGAGTGTTGGTGGGCTGCTATTGGTTCATGATATGTGCAGACAGATACAGACACAAAAAAGCCCAACACACACACACAGACACTGCTCATGACTTCACAGCAGCAACATCGAGTGAAATCTATTTCACATAGGTTGTACCATTGATGGTACACTTCTCTGATACCTATTGTATCTGCTATAATACTGGTAATTAATTTAGTAACACGCGCTAAAGGCTATTCCTCCAACCTGCATAAATTTGTCACGCAAATAAGAAGCAAGTTATAACGTAGGTTTATACCTCTCATAGGAAAATAAAACAAAGAATTTCTCAAGAAGAAGTTACATTCGCTTGCATCAGTGAAGCAGTGCCCCACTTTGTGTCAAGGACTGTCTTACTAGGAGTCACGCAGCTAAGTGTAAAACTTAAGTCCCTTGGTAACCTGCTCCATCGCAGCGCAGTCCAGCGTGCCGTATAGCATTCATTTAATATTGTTAGCTTCCCAACAGACATGAAGTGAATCTTGTTTGTTGGTATGTGTAATAAGATAAACAGTTTATATGTTTTGATATATGAGCCTCACTTTGCCTTTTATGACATAAGCTGAAATCAGGAGCCGTGTTTAGATTATTTTAGATTTGCTGGCTGGCAGTAGACGAACCAACTGGAACATTCCTAGAGAGCAGCCGGGACTCGCGCACCGGCTCTCTGAGGTAAGGCTCATTGGCCGATAATTACTGGGACTTTTCGTATCTCCCTTCTTATGCATTGGAGTCACATTAGCGAATTTCCAATCCTGTGGCACTTCTCTTGTGTTAAGAGACCGATTGAACTTGTGGAGAAGTGGCGCTGAGATGATAGAAGCCATTTCTTTCAGAACATTGGGAGAAAGGCTATTAGCGCCAGCCGATTTGTACATATTCTGGTGGATCAATTCTTCAAGAATCTCACGCTTTGTAAAAACTCATTTGTCTAAAGGAACTAGTGGCATTTGTGCTGCTTCTGGAATAATCGTCACATTTTTAAGGCTAAATATCGAGGTGTAATATTCAGTGATTATAGTAGATTTATCCCTGAGGATATTTGTAATTTCGCCATCAGGGGTTTTGAGTGAACCTATTGCTTCGCTATTAAGTCGTCTTTCATTTACATACTTGTAAAATGCTTAGAATTTAGCGCGGTTCGATAATCTTAAGAACATTAACCTGTCATTGTGTCACCACATTGCCGCCAGCGCCTTACCTCTTGCTCTAGCCAATTTAAACTAGCACTGGGATCTGCTACAGCCCCCACTGGGTGCCTTCTGTCCTCAGAGTGCGAGGAGTGGGAGGTGGGGGGCGGGACCGGCATCCCAGCGTCTGATGTGACCGTCACTCGCATCTTCGGGGGAGATGAGGCCACACCTGGGGAGTTCCCTCACATGGTGGGTGTAGAGGGAGCAGTGGAGAGTTCCCTTACATGGTGGGTGTAGAGGGAGCAGGGCGCCCACCTGTCATGGTGCTGGTGCTCATGCAGACAGAAGGGCTGGACGCTCCACAGAACGCACTATTAGCCCCAAGTATCAAACACCTGCAGTGTTGTGTGACTTGCCTTTACTTCTGCGGGCAGCGCATGAAAAAGTAAAAAGTTTAGAAAATCTTGTAATTTTTCCAGGATTCATTCCAAGTAGCTTCTTTAATTTATGATTTTGTTCTTTCGTTGACACTGTTTGCCCACTAGCAGATGTACTTCTTTCTGAACGACACGTACACTTCAGACTTAAGTTTCATCTAGACTAACTAGCTCGACTTTATCTTCTAGCCCAACGGGGCATAAAAGTTACTTTCTTTATCGCTGCAGGTCAGCGCTGTGGAAATCAATAAATAAAGTGTGTCGTCCGCGTGCTGCGGTTAGCAACGGATCGTTGCCGCTAGGCTCAGTGTCAGTACTGCCTCGGTTATTTGGATGACCTTGCCAGCCATTGTGTATGCAATTGCATCCAGGCCGTTGGCTGATAGCTGCTGAGCGCAGTATAGTCAGTAATGCCATCCAGCTTCCCTGGATGACCACCACTGATATTCTCAGGGCCGGAGGGCCGCAAGGCTGCCCTGTCTCTGACATTCGCAGATCTCTTCAGTAACTGAGGGCAGAGATTCATGTCACATGACCCAAACTGTCGCACGATGTCGTACTCACTGCATGGGCGCTGTTACGCTCGTTATTCACGGTAAATCTGAGAAATCACTGGCACCAGATCGCAGGTCTTCAGGGAGCTGAGCAGCCTATAAACAAATGTTATACCTAAGGCATCGGTTAGCCACAGAACTGCTATGTAGAATTAGATGCTCCATAGACTGGCAGTGCTGTGGGTAATACACGCTGCACTCATTACATGCCCGCACATCCCCTCACCTGCCCCTTGCTTGCAGGTGTCTCTGTTGGAGAAAACCCCCGACGGCAGACTAAGGCACATCTGTGGTGGGTCGCTGATCGCTCCTCAGTACGTGCTCACCGCCGCCCACTGTGTGGTTGGGTAAGTGGGCCAGGGTGTGAGTGGCACCTCACAGCTCTGTTCGTTTTCCTTGAGTAAGGATTTCAAGGTATTTTCCGTAGTTCCTGTTGTACACAGTCTTCCCACATTAATTAATTACTGGCGAAATTGTTATGTACAGGAAAGTAGTACTGCCTAACATATTCCAGGCGCAAGGCGGCTAAGAGCGGTGATATATGTATATAGATCAGTTAATTAAGTAGTGCGGCATGAAACTACAAGCGCACTACACAACCGTCCTCTCACTGCTGTAGGTTCGGCAACAGTTTCGAGGTTCGCTTGGGTGCACACGACCTTCGGAACCCTGCAGAACCGGGGTCTGTGAAGCTTACCGTGCTGCAGGTGCTGCCACATCCTGCCTACCAACCGCCCACACGGTACCACGACATCGCCATCCTAAGGATCAGCGATAAGGTGAGTGTGCAGCATCTTTGGCTCTATGTGACCTCAGCATGTGAGACCAAACGTACGGCTGTTGATTGGCAGGTGTGTGTGGTAGTAGCTCACGCAGTACGGGAGTGGAGCTCTAGTGAAGCATTGCAACTTCCAGCAAGCTTGTCAACACTTCCAGTCCCTGGACTGACACAGTAGCGCTGGCAGGCAAAGCCTATGTTGTGAACTTGGTCTTGAGTGTGCTAGGCCGAGTTGCTAATACCAGGGTTTCAGAACCTGAAGGATGGAAGCCAAGTCGAAGTCACATGAAGAGGAGAAGCAAAATAATCTCCTCAAGAGCGAAGAAAGACAGTGGCAGTCGCAACACAGCCCGGCACGGAACTGCCTTACAATTTAGAATAACATTTTTCATCGTAGACATCTCGGTTCCACCCTCGTGAAGTCGAGGGAAGCCGCAGCCTAAAGTCACATAGCGATTGCTGCGTCCTCCCCACCGCAGTTGGAGCTCTGACTTACCAAGGCGCGGCGACAAAAAACTCCGGCGTGTCTGCTGTGATAGAAACTTCCCTACGCCTTGTGAAACTCGAGAAACATAACACTTCTGTTTCCTATAGCAAAAGACCAACTTGTCCAACGCGCAATGCATGCAGCGCTGTCGTCAAAGTTTGTAAGTCTGGTAAAAAGCGAAGTGGAATTTATATCCGAACAAACTAATGTGATCCACAGATACATTTCATTACGATTACGATCTTTTTCAGAAATTGAAGGATCTTTTTTAGCCGCAAATAGCAATTGACAACGACTCCATCTCATATTCCTACCTAACCTTTTGAAGGCACATCTCATATTCCTACCTAACCTTTTGAAGGCACTAATTATAGCAATGTTAGCAACATGTGAATTATTGGCAGTACCGACAGACGCCGAAAGTGATGTCTATTCTTTGCCTGACACTTACGAACGAGAGCGCAACTACTGCTGCCTTATCCAGTGTGACCGAGCAGCAGTCCAGCAGTACCTGGCGGGGTGGGGGGGGGGTCTGGTGGTAGTACCAGCACCATTACTGACCCGCCCCGCGTACCATGTCTGCTAACAGGATGTAACTCTGCTGCTTATCGTGTGCACAGTATTGTTTACCATGTCCCAGCTGTCCCACATAACGGTCCCCATTATGTGCCATTGCAGGTCCCCATCACCCGCCAGACGAGGCCCGTGTGTCTGCCGGCCGACTCGCCCCCGCTGGTGCAGGGGGAGAAACTCACCGTCGCAGGCTGGGGCCGACAGGACGGGGGTGAGTGTGAGCAGCTGAGTAAAGCTTGTAATATGTAATGTACCTGCCACGCTACGGTGCAGTTGCTACTCCAGTACTACCATGGCACTGCACAGTTGCTACTCACAGTAGGCATCCAGGATGTGGTGCAGCAATGCCACAACTCAGCGACTGCTTCACTGCTTCAGCTTTAATCGTCTCCAATCGTTCTGTCTTCCGCCAAAAATCAATAATTTTAGAATTAAATGCTGATGCATTTCCCATATGCAATATAATCCGACGTGGACACATAGGAGAAAAATATTTCTGAATAGGTTGAGTTAAGTAATAATATTGTCCTCAAGTATCGTATTTACAAACCTCGTCTCTATTACTGAACACTTTGAGTTTCCATAGACAGTCACATGCCTCATTCAGTGCGGGTCGTCACATAACCCTCTTATACGAAACACTCGCTGCGCTGACGCCCCCTGTGGACAGGTACGGCGTCAAACAAGCTGCACAAGGTCGAGTTGGGTTACGACGACCAGGTGAAGTGCAACGAGGCCTGGGGCAGCGTCCCCGTGCAGCTGGCGGTGGGGGACGAGGTGTACCCATCGGGGATCTCCAACAACATCGTGTGTGCCAGTGCGGTGGGCAGGGACAGCTGTCAGGTGAGTGGCTGGGCCAGGCAGTGGGCTGTGTTCTTGTTCAATTGGTGGGGTATGGTATATACTTATTCCATATTCTATAAGCTTAGTATTCAGCACGTGTGTCTACACAGCCGCACTGGACAAAACGAGCAAGCTGTGTTATTCACTGGTAATTATCTACATTATCCGCTAGTAAGACATCGCTAAGTTACTAAATAGTGCGGTATATATTAGGTCATCTCTTTAGAAGCAGCAGCTGCTGTACACAGACCTTAGCATATGTTCATATGCACGAGCTGCCGCACTGCTACCTGCTGACCAGTGCAGGCTCTTGTGTCAGGAGCAGCTCTCGCTGTACAGTTGCCTGCATCATTGCACTCCGTGTCAAGGGTTGCAAAAAAAAAATAATAATAATAAAATAAAATAAAACTGCCAGTGCCTCTCATCGATGCGTTATCTGTGTGATCGAATCTTTTCATTGGTCCCAGGGGGACTCAGGCGGTCCGCTGATGAAGAAAGAGCAAGGTCGCCACGTCCCAACCCTCATCGGGGTGGTGTCCCAAGGATTTGGCTGCTCTTCTGATGTGCCGGGGACCTATGTTCGGGTGGAGTCCTACCTCGACTGGATTGTGGACAACGTCTGGGCCTCTGAAGTGTGACAGCTCATCTCACGGGGCGGAGGAGCTCTGCTGCAGCGGCTGTATGGACGCCAGTAACTGTACCAGTCAAGATATGGTACAGTAACAGAGAGTTGGGGCACAACTGATCAGTGAGGTACCACAAAGGACCCTCACGGCATCGGAGTTTCTATCATTATTATTATTATTCTAGTTCTATTTTATCCGTAACATAATGTAACTGTAGCCTCAACACTACGAACCATTGGGCCCTATAGAGTATTGTTGCAGTTCTTAGCACACGTCAGCAACGAACACTTCTCAATAACTCAAGGACCTGCGGCCAGACGATTTGACACCGTGCCAGCGGCCACGGGTGAGGTGCTCACAGGCGCGTCACCTACAAAAGTCAGCCCAAAGCGCTACTTACCAGGAAGCAAAGAATGCAACGGGAGGACTCAATAGGACTAAAATAAAACTTAGCCGTGACCGCACGTAGCAAATTTATATCACATCGACGAGTCGAAGTATTTGAGTGTGTGACCTCAGGCCTTCGTATATTGTTTTCTTGAACATATCACCGTATTTTTTCGATTTATTTCATTCAACCTCCCTCTCATGACTGGCCAGCTACTTGAGCAGCAAAATACTGTAAAATGTTGTCGTCAAGTACAGAAAGTTCGAGCAATAGCGTAACTGTTACTGTGGTTTCTCTCGCGTACAGAATTGGCTATAATGGTGCTTATATTTGTTGCTAAAGAATAAATATGTTCTGTGAAGAGTACTGTGAACTGAATATGAACTGTAAATAAGGCTTCAATCCAGAAAAAGAAGTTAAATCAGGTCGCCGAAGGGGACTAAATTCGGCGCTAGTGCTGTGAAAGTTTCCACCAGCATGCACTGCAATTTTCTATATAGAATTGCTAAATTAGTATATATTATCTTAATTTATTTAAACACTAGAGATGAATTTCGTATTTTAAGACGATCTTCCTAGTTAAATTAGTCAAAATGCTCTTGGGCTGCTCAGCCATAGATTCGTCGATGATGACGTCACTTTTTGGTGATAATTTCTCGTGAGTCCTCCCGTTACGCTCTTTGCTTCCTGGTACTTACTGTAGGATACATTGATGATTTTCTTTTCGTAAAGAAAACCTTATCAGGAGGAGCTCATTTATTGAGATAATCTTTCTTGGTATTATCAAATCAAAAGTGTGGCCGCAGCTGTGGCAGAGCCGGAGCTACAACTAGAGTATAGAATCACAAAATGTTGATAAAACTTTTTGCTCTTACAGAATGGATCTAAAATTTCTTTTCTTATACTTTCAGTTGAGGGTTATCACATTTTAAACTTTTCATGGAAACTTTGGGCCTGAGAGAATCTTACAGTGCGCCAAGCCAGTTACTGTTCAAGGGATTTACACACCAACATGCTTATGCTCGGCCGAAAATATAGCGGTTTTTCTTGTCTTTGCATTCGCCTGTCATTTATATGACTTACTTATAGTGAATATATACTTTGCAGGTAAAACATATTTTCATTAACCTGACTTATACATCAATATATAGTTGATCGTCTAATATTCTCAGTGGAACCATTGTCATTGAAGAGAAAACAAAGAATCTCCCAACTGTTACTGCCTGCACGGACCCACGCGGGCCCTGCTGTTCTGCACCCAACAGCTCAGTCACTGCAAGCGTTTCTCTTCACTGTGGCAGACGCAGACCCTCGCTCTGAAGTTCTGTCGCATAAAGGAAAAATATGAGGCTTAAAGTGAGAAAGGTATTTTCATAACCTTTCTAATAGACGGATAATCTAGTATTAGCAAATATATAGGAAAGTCTTGAAACTGCGAGGGGGCAAGAGAAGCAGCAAGACACCCGATGGCCAACGCAGGCAGCCAGGCAGGAACATCAGCACGGCTGGTGAGAACCAAAGAATTTGCCAAAACCTTCCGAATTTACAAAGGAATAATTAAGGTGTTATTACAGAATGTAAACTTTAGCCAATCATTACTTCTGAGAATAAATTTTAATTTCGAGCGATTATTGGTTTAAACAGAACACGGACCTCCCTAAGAAACCTGGGGTCGCAGCGAAGGTGGAAGATTGAGCTGCTTGCAGCGGCGCCCTCCCAACCAGGGCACGGCCTCGCCCCTATGGGCTCCGGAAAAGCGAGCAAGATGGACCGAAGAGGTTATGTGGTGCCACCAGAAAAAACTATAGGGCGTTACCGCAGTTATTTTCGTACCTGGTATGATATTCTTGATTTTCATATATTTTAATTCATTTCAGTAGAAAATTTACGGTTAAGGATATATGAATTCTCGTCTTCAAATTAGGTTACCAAGAAGTTTCCGAGCGATAAAAGCAAGGAATGTCAAAAAATTAGAAGGAAATCAGTAGGTCTCTCAGGCAAAAAAGTCAGGAAGAATACCAAGAGATGCATGAACTGAAAATCTTAGTTCAACTAAGTAGAAAATACATGAGTAAAATGAATGGAAACTTGTTTCTTAAAATTTTTGCAATATATCAATAGTAAAGCGAAACGCCGTAACATGAAAAGTGCCTTGACGGCTTAACTTGAAAGGTGCCCTACCAATTAATTCGAGGTTACTCGCTCTAGAAATTTTTGAAGGATTCTGGTTAAAAATACGTCATCCAAACGATCTTACCCTGAGTGAGAGCAGAGGCTACAGTAAGCACGCATCCCAAAAATAATTAGACGTGGATTTGAAAAAGCGGCCACATAAACTTAAAGATATAGTGCATGGGTGTGGATAAAATTGGCTGCGAGTCACCAAAATGACACGGCAGCAGTCAGCTGTTCCGAGCTCGATCGCTAAAAGCCAATACTAATAGCCCTCCTGAAGCTGGGCTGGGAATTTAGATATGGGCTATGAAAAAAAAATGTAAGTTTGGTTGGGTTCGAGGAAGGCGGAAAGATATCGGTCCCCACTGGCCCACACGAGCTCTGATGTGCCCCCAACTTTACAGTCGCTGCAAGTGTTCGCCTTGCCCCCATCAGTCGTAACTTGTCGGAAGCGCAGATATTGAGTCTCTGGTCCACAGTTTTGGACTGAGTTCCAGGCATTCATCTGCGCCATCGAGCGTAAGCCCTCGAGACTCAATATTATGACGTCAAGAATCAAATGTTGAAATTTGAAATTTCGGACAAGTTGCAACTATCACGACTAGATTACCTCTCGGAGTGCTCTAAGTCAAAGCACGTCAGTTGCATTTGCGAAGCTGTTTATTAGCAAATGCGAAAGAGAGGCAACGGTACAGTTCCCCTGACCCTCACACCAGGACCAGGACACCTGCAGCGCTGCAGTCAAGTGCCCACTAGACTAAGAGATGCAGTTGCGGGGTCGGAAGATTTGAGGGGAAGTCTGAATTAAGGGCCCGCCTCTCCCTTGTGCCTTCTCCGCAGGGGACGTTGTAGTTCCTGCTGACGAGGTTAGTTTTGTAAAGTTCTGTAGGCTCTCAATACTTCCCCTTCTGTTTCGGGAGGTGGGCTGCTGATTGAGGTAGGCGACCTATTCCCACCAGACTTCTACCTTCTTGTAGTTCGTTTCCTTCCCCTGTGCGGCGTAGCTGAGAGAAAGCGTTCAACCGCGCCCGGGGGTTGGAGATGCACAACTTCCGCCTTTTTCCTGTCAGTAGCGCACTGTCCAACTAAGACCTACCGGTAGAGAATCCGAGACCAAAATAATTGGTAATTTGAAACGAGACGTACTTCGCGTCCTAGTGGCGCACGGGCCTGTGTTAAAGTTAAACTACTACCACTACTACTACTACTACTACCACTACTACCACTACTACTACATAGAGCCCGACTCCGAACGTAAAATCATTTTAGAAATATATTTCAATTTTTTCAATTTTATTTCAAATTTTTGGTATTACATTGTAAAATGTAATAAAACATTTTGTGCATTTGTACGAATCTTGTTTTTTTTATGACCCGCGAACGAAGTGAGAAAGGTGATAATGTTTTTGTTGAAGATTCTAGTATATATGTGTATTTGTCTCTACCCAATACGTGGTCGAAGGAGTTGAGCAATGTTCATAATCTTTTTGCAGGAAGTCTGGTGGGTTACTCGCAATGTGACCCATGCCAAAAACTAGGAATAGCTGGCCATAAATACTAACGGCGATGAAATTTGTTCTCAACCCAAAAACAGGAAGAATGCGCTGCATGAACGATATTCATAAATTTTTGCAATGAGTCTGGGGGGCTGTCCTCGATGTCACCCATCCTGGAAAACCAGGATTTGATGGCCATAAAAAAAAAAACAGTGATGATATTTGCTCCCACCGCGGGTGATGGTTGTACGCCACGAGGCGTTCTAGTGGCTTAATTCATGTTTTTACCATTGACAGTGGAGTACCAAGATGGTCTAAGCAAAGTCTTGCCTAATGGTAGCATATCGTAGCTACGTACATTTTATAAACTATCTTGATAATTTCAGTACCAAATGACAGAAGCAATAAAAGATTCCGAAACACATACCATAAAATATTTTCTAAGGCTTCAGCTGAAGTATGTTTTCAGCATTTAGTTCTTAGCCTGAGTAACCAGTTTTTCAGTATGATAATTATTATTGAATTATAAATACTTGCAAATGTAATGTCCATAGCGGTGCTAATGATGCTAAGTATCATTATAAATTATAAATACAACAAAACCACTCTTTTTAGCTCAACAGGTGTCTATATTTTGGTAAACCATAGTTGGACAAAATTAATGGTTACATTAAATGCTAGTTGTATCGAGGAATCGGAAAATTTTGAGGACAAGGAATCGGAGTCGGAATTGAAATATCAGACTCCGCAGCCCTGCTCAGAGGAGTACACGGATACAGAAGAACACAAATTATCAGAGCCACGGCCCCAAAGACTCAAGGTTCAGATAACTGATATGCCGTGACCGGCCTCACTGCCTGCTAGTTGAGTTCTCTCACAGTAAACATGAATGTCAGAAATGTCGACACTGCAGTCCCAACCATTAAAAGGCCCCTTTGCTTTGAAGACCTCGCTGCAGCCATTCCGTGAGTAGGCGTGAGGAATAGGACAGCCGCTTGCCACCCAGGTAAGGTGCAGTGGCCCTGGCTACTCAAACACTTCGTAAAGCTAAGGGAACGCAAAAAAAACAAAGTTCCATGAAGATGTACCGATGTCGCCGTGCAGAAATTGTAACTTCGTTTTGCTGATCTTAACAGAGTTATGGTGAAAAGCGGCATGATTAAATATGCGAATGAGACTATATCGCTAAGTGCAATAAGCGGGAGATAAAACGTTACCCTCGGTAGATGAAGTGGGCCTCAGTTCTACACTACCTTACCCTGAACAGCAGCAAAGGTTTGAGAAAGTTGGCCCTGGCCGGTGTGGTGCAGCATCTTAATTTCAGTTCTAAGTTATCAGCAATGACGGGGAGCAGGGGTGGGGCCCGTGGGGAGGGGGGGGGTGTTGGAAGAAGGACAACACGCACGCATTCTCCGTAGCAGGTGTGCAGACTTACGCGGTCTGCCGCTGGTTGTTCTTCTCCACGTGTGTTTGTGCGTGTAAAGTGCGCCAAAACTTTCCGGCTTCCATTACTAATATTACAGAGCGGATATCCTGGGCTTAAATTGACTGTACAGTGCAAGGCTGCGGCGCGCTTGTTACGGCCCGCTGGGTCTGCAGGGGCCCTGCAGACTCCCAGCGCAGTCTGTACTGAAGCAAGCGACGGCTGAGTGGCTCGCCCTTAACATTAACTTAAGCGAACCATATGGTTACGAGCGTGTGCAGGGTGTACCAGTCATTTATAGTGTAGCTGTGTGTACTGTAGAGGCAGGGGAGATATTGCGTCGTGTGGTGCAGTGTTGGTGCAGCTACGGAGCAGCTCACTCCAAATCCCACGGCCTGTTACGGGATATATAATTTGGATGGGCATATATATAATTATGAGACTAATAATAGAATGAATAAAAGCACGTCGTTTTCCCTAATTGTAAATGAATGGTTGATTGCGAACGAATGAATGATCCAGTTGATCATTCTCGGAAAGTAGCACATGATAGAATTGTACCTATGAAAATAATATAGAAAGAAAACATAGAGAGAGTTAGATAGACATGTCCCCAAGGGGCGAGCTATTCCCCA
>LQNS02020120.1:5218709-5231169 GCA_001587735.2 Parhyale hawaiensis | reverse complement strand
TTGATATTATATTTTCTATAGACATTAATTACTGTCCTATGTTTAACGTAGTGGTGCAAATTCTATATTTATATATGTACATATTTTTTTTTCTTTGTGAATCCATGTTTTCGTAACAGGCCAATAGAAGTGTTGCAGTTTAGCAGCTGTAGAGCAACTACAGCAGCTGTACTCAGATCACAGCTGCTGCTAATAACTACCCGTTGCCTCTTTGTAACAGCTGTCTGAGGCAGTTAGCGCTGAGCAGCTGCTGAGCTGCTGGGCAGGACGTCCCGAGACACAACCAATGCCACCATACGATGCTTAGAGACATTGTTTACTCTACGCAGTTTCCCATACAACAGCTTGGAGGCACACATGAGCGGCTACAGCACACAATGTTGGCCTAATGATCCGGTCGGGCTGGTTTGTATGGCCTCAGGACAGTCCAACTTTCCTGGGATTTCCCACAATACCAGCGAGGCTGTGGCAGGCTGTGGGAGGCATGGATAAAGAAAAAAAAAAAAACTAGGCGAAACCATTTATTTCTAGCTGGATGCTGTGCCCAGCCCGGATGCGCAGAGCACCTTGAGATATTTAATATTGGAAATAGCAGCACAACAAGAAAGAAGTAGAAGTTGGTGCGTACATAAGAGGCACGTTCGGGTGAGGGCTTCAATAAAACTTTCAATTCTTCACTTGTCCCAAACTTCTGACAGCAGCTTCAGCTTAGCAACTGTACATCGAGCTGCCAGTGTTAGATGTAGAGCGGTGACTTTGAGCCAGCTGAAGGCTCCATTTTACGGAGCCAGATTGAGCTTCTGTAAGACTTCAGGGCAACTGATGAAGAGTTAATGCCTAACGCTAAATTCAATGGTCGAAGCCAGCGCACTTGTCTGAAGTTTCGGATAAGTTAAGCCTTCAGGGCTTAGTTTCTGCTTCCAGTCGATAGCGCCCTTAGACTGGTGGACAGTGTCTTCTTGTTATTAACTTATTAAGAACGTGCTGGAAGTAACAAACTTTCTGAAAAAGAGAAATGTCAGTTTAACAGAGTTTCTACTTTAGAAATATGAAAAAAATTACTATTAGAAACACAGTTTATTACACAAATTAAATGAAGGGTAAATGCTATTGATCTGTAAGCAATTCTCTCGCAAGAAACTGAGAGTAATGCAGACAGTAGAAAATACAATTTAGAAGATGCGGACCAGCTAAAATTAGAGCCACAATGACAGTCTGTCACACTTGCCGCTCAAATTCTTGGCACAGCTTTGGAACGTCTGAGAATGTGACGGCGATGCTAACCTCGCGAACTGTGAGTTGAGTCGCATCTTGTATTGGAACTGGAAGGTAATCCAGAAATGAGCTGGACATTGGACAACCTTGGCGTTTCCGAGAGTGCAATGTACTGAATAAAAAACATATTGGGCTTCATCTAATTTTAATTTGCATCAAATTGTGGCCATTAAAGTTCTTTTGTAAAGGATTGACATGATCGCTCTTTGTACATTTTCCGCTGAGAATGACCTATGCTGCAAGTAATGATATTTTGTACATCTGTGATAAGAAATTCGAAGGCTTTGCTCCAGTTTAAATTACAGTAGTTGAAATGAGAAAGAATAAACAATGGTACGAGACGTAGGTGTGATGATGGTTTGAACATGCTTTATTCTGTGGAAAACTAGTAATATTCCATGCACAGTTCTGCATATTGTCTCACTGTGGAAGTCAAACGTTAAATATTTACCATTCCCCGCTCCAGCTTTCTCGCAACACACAGAGAACTGATAGTGCTTAAGTAGAGTTGTTAATGGTGGTAGAGAATGGACGAAATTGCCTGTATAGTTGCGTAGGGCCAAATATAAAGCATGTTGTGTTGTTTGCATCAAAGTTTGAACCATGTTTTTATCTGTTCAAGGAGACCCACAGATCTATAGTTCACTTCTTTTACTTTAGTTTGTGAAAACGAAATTGCGATTTGGACGTCATCGGCACAGAGCGAGAGAGTGCCAGTGAGCTGTAGCAAGGGGGCGTCTCTCACCAATCCTGAGGACAGAATCTTACCTAAAATGTATCTCTACGAGGCACCAAGGCTCTCTACAACATGAGGTATCTGTGCGTTATTAAAAATAGCAGCACGTGACCTGTTCCGCTGACAGCCAGCAGAGCAGTTAAGGAAAATATTCAGGGAAATTATTTTTACTAAGTAACAAAAGCTGGAGCTCCCTGTGTGCCGGTGTTGGGGGTGCTGTCGCTGCTGGAGACCTGCACTCGGTTGCTGGGGACCTGCACAGGTCGGTGGCGACCTGCTATCTGTCGCTGAGGACCTGCACAGGTCGGTGGCGACCTGCTATCGGTCGCTGGGGACCTGCACAGGTCGGTGGCGACCTGCTATCGGTCGCCGGGGACCTGCACAGGTCGGTGGCGACCTGCTATCGGTCGCTGGGGACCTGCACAGGTAAGTGGAGACCTGCACTCGGTCGCTGGGGACCTGCACAGGTCGGTGGCGACCTGCTATCGGTCGCCGGGGACCTGCACAGGTCGGTGGCGACCTGCTATCGGTCGCTGGGGACTTGCACAGGTAAGTGGAGACCTGTACTCGGTCGCTGGGGACCTGCACAGGTCGGTGGCAACCTGCTATCGGTCGCCGGGGACCTGCACAGTAGGTGGAGACCTGCACTCGGTCGCTGGGGACCTTCTCTCGGTCGCTGGGGACCTGCATAGGTCGGTGGCAACCTGCTATCGGTCGCTGGGGACCTGCACAGGTCGGTGGCGACCTGCTATCGGTCGCTGGGGACCTGCACAGGTAAGTGGAGACCTGCACTCGGTCGCTGGGGACCTGCTATCGGTCGCTGGGGGCCTGCACAGGTCGGTACCGACCGACCAGCACCCGGTTGCAAGGGACCTCAACAAGATCTCTGGGGACATCCACACGGACGTTGTGGGAGCAGCCAAGGGCCAACCATCTCTATCCCTCCTCATCCCCCCCCCACACCAATCTAACGATACGTGATGAGTCCGCACAAAGACCGTCTCTACTTGCTTAGCGCATCATACTCTAAACTGGTTAGCTTTAACTTGTCCTGAACTTCAGCGTACGATTCGTCACTATGGATGTTACCTGGCGTTCATAGCAAGCTGCTTACGTTTGAGCAGGCCGAAAGCTATGAAGCCCGTCTGTCTGGTGAATGCAAGATGCCCAACGTCACAAAGCTATAGCCAGCTCAGCAGAGTAGCCTTTATACAAGTCATTATACGCCGTATTTAATTGTTTCTTTGCTCAGACATCTTAATGATGCTGGCATAATGGCAATAGCTCATAGAGGGTCGGGGCGAAGGTCCCAACAGCTCTTTGAGAATGGGCCTGTTAGTCCGTCTACTACCGGCCATCTAAACTAGTTTTCTAGCGAGAGACTTGTGAGTTTTTTTCCACAATATCCTCTTTAGGTCTGATTGTTCCTCGTACCATCGCGTAGCCGGAACACGCGCTGCCGGCTGTGGCTTGCATGCATCCATTTACATTAGTTCCTCGTTAATATACGGTTCATAAGTCCCATTGCCTGACCTGAGACCAGGCCTGGGCTTCATGTGGATCAGAGCTGTTGCTCCTATGCGAGTGTGAATAAAAGGAAAATTATAAGATTCCAGTCGCATCCAACAGGGTAAGGGCGCATTACTTTGGAGGCGACCATTGTCAATAAGTCCCACAGTCTGGAAGTCGTTGTAGCCATCCAGGTACTTGAATGTTTCTATGAGCTATCCCTGTGTACCAGACTGCTACAGCTTAGCAGTACCAGGAGGGGTACACGGCTATGGCAGAGAGGAGGATGTGACAGGTGACCTTCTCAGGCTGCTATGGAGTGGCTAGCGTAGTCCTGAGTATTGTTGTTGTCTTATGCTAGCGAAGGATACAGTGTGGTGCTGGTACTGATGGTGCGCGGTGGGGTGCAGTGTCGTGCTGGTACTGGTGGTGCGCGGTGGGGTGCAGTGTGGTGCTGGGACTGATGGTGCGCGGTGGGGTGCAGTGTGGTGCTGGGACTGATGGTGCGCGGTGGGTTGCAGTATGGTGCTGGTACTGATGGTGCGCGGTGAGGTGCAGTATGGTGCTGGGACTGATGGTGCGCGGTGGGGTGCAGTGTGGTGCTGGGACTGATGGTGCGCGGTGGGTTGCAGTATGGTGCTGGTACTGATGGTGCGCGGTGAGGTGCAGTATGGTGCTGGTACTGATGGTGCACGGTGAGGTGCTGTGTGTTGCTGGTACTTGTGGTGCGAGGTGTGGTGCAGTGTTGTGCTGGTGGTACTCTGTATGGTGCAGTATTTTTCTGGAGGTGCTCTGTGTGTAAAGTGCTGTGCTTTGTGTGGTACAGTACAGCGTTGTGCCTTGTGTTACAGTGCTGTGCTGATGGCGCAATAAGGTGCGGTGCACACGCTCATTGCCTCTCACAGCTAACCCATGTTTCCCTCTGAGGGATTTCAGATATGGCAAGTGTGCCCTCACCCGCCCTGGGACTTTGGTCGGCCGCATTGGCCCTGGCCCTCTGCCTGTGCCTGCAAGGTAAGTGTCCTGCAGAGGGGGACCATGAGATCCATAAGTGTGTTCTGTGGCGGCCGGGCCGTGGCGTGCCCATCATAGATCAGGCACCCGTTGCCACAAAAAAGCTAAGCACAGCGTCAGCAGCGCAAACACAACTTGTGCCTCAACACGTCTTTTTTGTTGTGGATAGTTGTAAACTGCAGCAGTTGCGCACTTCGGTCGCCGTAGTTACTTCACTGTTGCCCTCAGGTACCGCCAGTGCTCAGAGTGGCGACGCTCTGCAGGCGCTGCTCAACTCGTTCTGCCAGCAGAACCCCAACGTCCAGGGGTGCCATCGCCTGCCCCCATCCGTAAGTACCAGTAGCTGGTCCAGGCAGCAGGCCTTGCAGTGCAGGCCGTGTACTGCCAGCAGAACCTAACGTCCAGTGGACGCTGCAGCCTGTCTCCCGCAGTTAATTAGTTCATTGAGGCGCTACTGCAGAGACACTGCCATATCTCAACATCTTTGCTTTAATCGTTGTAATGTCTATGATCGTGCATAGCAGGTACTACCTAATCAACGTTTTTGGTACCTCAAAAGCTTACCAACATCAATGCATTTTTAAACAACAGACAACAGTAATAATAGTAAGATAGCATAGCAAACGGTTCAATTCATGAAGACTTAACCTTCCTTTACTTTGCTCGTAACAAACCTTACCTGCCTTTCCAAAATTTTGTCTGAACTAACGCTAAATGCTAAGTTTCTGACAGTGTCTATCGTAAAGCCCCGTACCCACGTAACAACTTTCGTTTCCGCTAACAGCATGGAGACAACTTATCCAATCCGACTGCGTAGTCGTGGCCGTGATTTCAATATGACGTCTATGACTATCGTGCACTGATTCTTAAAATACAAATCTTGGTGGACCTAAACTACTCATAATTAGGAGCGATAGTTGAAAGTTCGCCATTGCCACTTGCTATGG
The DNA here is from genome assembly GCA_001587735.2 of Parhyale hawaiensis. Taxonomy (NCBI): domain Eukaryota; kingdom Metazoa; phylum Arthropoda; class Malacostraca; order Amphipoda; family Hyalidae; genus Parhyale; species Parhyale hawaiensis. Next base: position 5,225,688 of record LQNS02020120.1, on the reverse strand, counting down.
GGCAAAAATTGCTGTAGCGACTGAGATTCTCGACAATTTTTTACGCAGTCACATCTTGCGTTAAGCTGCAGGCCGTGTCGCGGCTGCGCAAACGGCTTAGTCGAGTTGCCTCTAGGCTGCTACCAGCGACGAAAGTTGTTACGTGGGCACCGGGCTTTACATGTATCAGTATGCTTCCCCAAGTCATGTTTTTCAAAAGATTTACGTCTAATGAGCTCGTGACGTGTGTAAGAGCGACATTGAATCATTTCATCTTTCTGCACAAATCTCCAAACGCACATACCTGAAGCCCGACACTCGACTTCACTAATTAATGTCCCTATCCAAATGCTGAAAGCATAACCAACGGAGCAGCATGACCTAAGTTAGCATTTCCCTCTCTTTGCAGGGGGGTCCCCTCGGACCCGACGGATGTCCCGTGGGTAGTCGCAGATGCCCGGACGCTGCCCAGCAGTGCCTGCCTGTGGACCTAAGCTGTGACCTCATAGGTACGGAGAGCGCGGGGGGGGGGGGGGNGGGGGGGGGGGGGGGGGGGGGGGGGGGGGGGGGGGGGGGGGGGGGGGGGACAAGAGCTGGGGGACCAGTCTAGTGACGTGACTTTTCACGATAATGGTGGAGCAAGCTCAGCCTAATCCTATGAGCCACTGCACGCCCGCTATGCAGATTTATAAAAAACAACTTTCTCAACTCCTTAAAGTCTTTCAAGTTAGAATTTCACTACAGCTCGAAGAGGGCTAGAGCCTGGGCCCTTTGGCTCGCCTACCGTTAACTATCTAAGCTAATATTACTGCACTGCTCCCGCTTGCAAAGTCTCGCGCAGTCTACCTCGCGCAGTAGATGCAGTCGCTTCGGTCAACGTAACGCTAAAATTAAGCATCTTTAAAATTTACCCAAGTGTGTTGCTGACGCTGCCACTACCGCATGGGAACGAGCAGTAGAGAGTAGGAAGTAGGTGGACAGCGGAGCAGTTCTGTAGCTATATGTCAGCTGGGTGCACCGCCGCTCTAGAGATACACCACTTACCTGTTACATGTACACAATAAGCGCCGTGTCCAAGGTCTCCCCGGCACCGGTCCTAAAATTAAACGTAGCCACAATGCTTATTAGCGATACTCTTAAACAGATGCCGTGTAAAGGCTACAAATTTATTGTGTTATTGCACAATAAATAGCTAAGTACAGGAGATGCTCCTTAACACTCGCACACAGCACGGTGCTGCCCTCAGCTATCGGCATCGTGTTCAAAAGCAGAGCACAAACACACGCCCGTGACGGCCTCACTAGTTATCTCCTTCTCTACTTCAGCCTTCCTCAGAAATTTGTCCCTCTTGGCCCCTATAAATTCACCACTGAAGTAGGTAGTGTTAGGAGGCGTAGGCCGCAATGTTTTGTGCAATTGTCTCTACGGACTGATTACTATACATAAAAATAATAGATTGATATATATCTAATCAGTACCCATGGAAATTGTACATTCACGGCATTTCAAAAATATATGAGCAATATTGGCATTGCGTATACGACTGGTCCTATGAGTACTGGTACCATGTTACGCTACTAAGGCGTACAGATCTGCTCTGGGACAATTTGTGTCCGTGTCCTCTGTGCTGTTGTTTTCTCAGCTGCTTATGCTCACAGTCACTGCTCTCTTCCTTCACTATAATAACGAAGAGCATTATTATTATTATTATATTCCCAGTATAATCATTGCACTAACAAAGAGCATTGCACTACAGGCTCGAGCGAAACCTGCGCCCTGCCCAGCGACTCGTCCCTGGTGGCGCAGACCCTCATCTGCGGCGACGGCAGCACCGGCGTCAGGTCGGTGAGGGTTGCGGGGGGGGTTGGCGGGTGCTTCCATGTTATGCCGGTGCAACACTATGCATTCACACTTGCAACCTGATGCAAGGATGCGAGACTCGGGCGTCATTTGTGTACCGTATCTAAGCTCATAACATTTTACGTGTTTGGAAATGATACATGAGCTGCACTTCCTCGCAGCCAGTTGGGCGCACAAATGTATACGTGGCTCTGGCATAAGAGGTGATGCTGCACAGGTCTTTCCCGGATGTATGTAAGGTGGTGATCAAATAAGCGACGGCTGCTCAAAATTCTTCAATGTTAGGGTTTTTATATTTTAGAGGGACAAGGGAAGAGCTGGCCGCACCAGTTGCATTAATAAGTTGATAGTTACGTACAATTATTTTTGGTGAGATTCTGTGGTGCTGCAGCGCTGCTCCAGCCGTCACTGGTGGGTGGTGTGGTGGGTCACATGGTCATGTCGCCTGAGCTTATGTGCGTGTGTCACGCACAGCATAGTGACTGCAGAACGTACATGCTACCATAATATTTAACGAATATATGGCGCTGGTTGTGTTGTTGCTGTTGGTTGCCATTGTCAGAGTCCACCATTGCCAGCTTGGGGAGGAGGTTCCGGAGGGAACCTAGGCAGAGGGGGAGAAGGTCGAAGAGAGGAAGAGAAGCGAGAAAACGCGCAGCCCCAAGTGGGTCCAGCCAGAGGCTGCTCACCGAAAGATCAGTGGGGTGACTAGAGCACGAGAATAGGTGGCGAACAGACGGTTCGTCCAGTCCGCACAGATGACAGGAGGGATCAGCGATCCGTCCCACTCGGAACTTACAATCCGCTAAGGCCGAACAGTGGCCAGAGCGTATCTGGGAGAGGGTAGTTCGAAAGGATTTGAGGAGTAGAGACTCCTCCGCGCAGAGAGGCGGGCATTGATAACCCAGAACCCTGCTAGGAGGATATGCAGCTGCTGCAGTTGCGACAACAGAGGTGTGTCAGGCACTTAGGGCAGAGCAGTAGTGCTCGGGAGGAAGAATGCCATCTGTACGAAGGTTAGCTATACCTGTTTCAACCTTTGATTGGAGAGTGTGCCGAATACGGTGAGGGCCAGAGGGGGCCATGATAGTGCCGTGGGCTGGGCAAGATGATGTACCCGCGATGAGCACAGGAGACATTGCTTCGACAGCAACCCTAGACTGTCTCCAATTGGTAGGGTCGAGGCCTCTTGGTGGAGGTGCTGCTTCGGCGGTGAGAAGCGAAAACCCGGACCCTGCGTGTGCGGCTCTGCTGTGGAGTTGTGTGCACCCACACACATACATTGCTGGGTGTTGTTTTGTGTAGACGTGAGCTATGTGTGGCAGTGCGTGGTTGTGAGAGAACTTGGTTCTGTCTCACCACAGCACTACCCCACTGCACCACCACAGCACTGCTGCAGTGCACCACTACACCACTACAGCACTGTCGCCCTGCACTACCGCACTGCACTGACTTACCCCCAATCTGTTCGCAGGTGTGACCGTCAGAACCGTGTGCCGGTACTCAGCGAAATCGTCGTCCAGTGTCGGGGAGATCCTACGAACTCTGCCGTGCCGCCCATTGTGAGTACACACCACAGTTCTACAGAGTCTTCGGCAATAATGAATACAAAATGTGCATTTACCTGGAATGTTTGTTATGCATAATACATTCGTATGTTTAACTCCTCGGCTTCGGTTCCTCTACTCGGTCAAAAGTGTAATTCTCTAGTAACTAAACAGTCCTAACGACGGTTCCGCTAGCTTCCTATGGCCCGAAGCCCGTGCCGCTGCCAAAGATCCTGACTGAACATTTCTCTCTCCCACACATCGCACCTCACTAGGGCAGTCCGTAACTCAACGCTCCTTGCTTTTAAGCCTCTACTTATACCGCTGACAAGCAACGGGCACTCAACTGGGGCCAATAAACGGGCTGACGCACTGTCTCTGGAACTGATCTTTTCACTTAATCTCAAGATTCTCAGTACACTCCTGCTGGCCAACGGTAAGTATGTAAGAGTAGCTAGCTAAGGTTGCTGACTCTGTCATTATCGAGACAGCGAAGGTTCGAGCTCATGTCAGTGGAGAAAGTTTTTGCGCTCAGGAATGCATAGCATCAGCAATTCTTTCACTTGTAGCCACTTAGGGGGGGGGGGCAATGGCCTTAGGATTCGAGGCTCAGTTATCAATATGGCAGTCCGTCAAGACGACGCCATAGCTCGGAAAATCTGTTGTCGAATGCAGCCGTTCACTCTCCTGGACCCAAGTGGGCATTTACCTACGGCACGAACCAGTGCGTGAGGGCTTCCTAGTTAGGCTGTGCGGCCAAGCCGATTTTATTTTAATCTGAATTTTCTGAAATTGGGGCTGGAAATGGGCGAGCAAAACGCAGTGTGGCTCTTACAGACCTGCCGCCCTTCCGTTTCGACAACCCAGTCTACTCCCCAGGCTGACAACAACCACTTCCACTCGGTGAAGAACGGTGCGTGTCGGTTGGTTAATAATCAGTAAGGAACGGTGCGTGTCGGTTGGTTAATAATCAGTAAGGAACGGTGCGTGTCGGTTGGTTAATAATCAGTAAGGAACGGTGCGTGTCGGTTGGTTAATAATCAGTAAGGAACGGTGCTTGTCGGTTGGTTAATAATCAGTAAGGAACGGTGCGTGTCGGTTGGTAAATAATCAGTAAGGAACGGTGCGTGTCGGTTGGTTAATAATCAGTGAGGAACGGTGCGTGTCGGTTGGTTAATAATCAGTGAGGAGCGGTGCGTGTCGGTTGGTTAATAATCAGTAAGGAACGGTGCGTGTCGGTTGGTAAATAATCAGTGAGGAACGGTGCGTGTCGGTTGGTAAATAATCAGTGAGGAACGGTGCGTGTCGGTTGGTTCAACTGTCGCGTAGGTGAAGACAATAAAACTTCTGGCGCTGGCTCTCATTCACGACATAAAAGATTGCTCAGGCTGTCACGTTACCAACACGTCTAATGTGAGATGAAAGTTTGATGGTTTCGACTGGCAGTTGAGCCATCATCGATGTTCCATTAGCACTTCCTTCGCTTCCCTTAGGCGAAATGAAAATATGAGGCGTTACCTTGGGAACGACCACCTTAGCTATGCCCCTCTGCACTGCCATGATGATCGAATGTGCCATCCTGTGCCCACAGTTGCAGTTGGCCCAATACAAGGTGGGCTCGGGCGGTGGAGTGGGTATATACCGATGTGTGGGCAGAGACCAGTGGGCACCCACCTACGAGGGATCACCGCTACTGCCCGCCCTCCTCACGTCGTGCTACTACGCAGGTCAGTTGCAGGCTGCTGGATTACAACAAACAATGGCGCTTGATGTTCTAATTTTTCAGCATTAGGTGCCAGGTTGTAGGACAAAAATAAGCTTTTATGACGCGTAACCCTGCAGACGCACACCGCATTTAAGATTTTGCCGCAATTGAAGAGACGAACTGGTGCGTGTGTATTTGCTCCGGGTTAATAGCAAGCGATTGATGAGTAACGTGTGCTCTCCTCCCCCCCTCATGCAGGGTGTGGAGAGCTGCCGTCCTACAGCGGCCTCGACGCCATCAACCAAACTTGGCCATTCGTCCGCCACGTGCTGTCCAGGGACCGTGCGGTCATCTGCACGGGGACCCTCATAGCCAGTGACGCTCTGCTCACTGCAGCACACTGCGTCACCGTGTGGGTAGTCACTGCAGTCCGTTTGCACACAAGCCCAGTTTCGTTGCCATAACCCAAATGTAGTTGAGAGAACCAAACTATTCGTTAGGCAATCAGACCCTTAAATTTTTAGTTGATATCACCAGTTGATTTGGTTAAATATTTCGGTTATATTCCCAAATTTTATGGTAAATTTTGCTAAAAAGTTTGGTACCTGACTGGATTTGATTATTCTTACTAACTACAAACTACCATTTGGTAACAAATAGTAATTCAGGGTCATTATTACCACATACACCAAGTAATAGTAAATAAGTACGCACTATTGACTAAACATTTTCTTCGATTTTGGTATTAAAACTAAAATATTTGGTTATTCTAAACAAAGCATATCAACTGAAAAATTTTAGTTAATGCTACCTCACCTAATGTTACATCACCTATTGTTACCTCATCTAAAGTTACTTCACCTAAAGTTACCTCACCTAATGCTACATCACCTATTGTTACCTCATCTAAAGTTACCTCACCTAAAGTTACCTCACCTAATGTTACCTCACCTAATGTTCTCTCACCTAATGTTACCTCACCTAAGGTTACCTCACCTAAAGTTGCCTCACCTAATGTTACCTCACCTAATGTTACCTCACCTAAGGTTACCTCACCTAAGGTTACCTGACCTAATGTTACCTCACGTAAGGTTACCTCACCTAAAGTTACCTGACCTAATGTTACCTCACCTAATGTTACCTCACCTAAGGTTACCTCACCTAAGGTTACCTCACCTAATGTTACCTCACCTAATGTTACCTCACCTAAGGTTACCTCACCTAATGTTACCTCACCTAATGTTACCTCACCTAAGGTTACCTCACCTAATGTTACCTCACCGGTCTCTGTAGGTGGATTACCATTCGCTCTGTAATAGCGGAAGCTGGGGACGATATGGTGGCTAGTTGCAAGAATCTGTGTGCCCGCGTAGACCTATGCGGGCTCGGCACTTGCGCACGAGCAGCTATGTTGGCGAGGTTCTGTCAGGCTGATGGTGCACCCTAGAAGTACCGACTTTATGGGTCTTTGGAGGAGGTTCAGGTGACGTTCCGCACGTCACCCCACGTGTGTGGACTCACGATGCTTGGCGTTTTCTGTGAGACCCCAGGTAGCGATCAAAGAGAGAACCAGCAGTGAATTATCTCCACAGTGCACGTAACCGCTGATCTATCTGGTATTCTCCTGCGATGAGAATCCAGCAAATTTTTGAACTCTATAATTTGGATATCAGTGCCGTTTCGAATATGCCGACTCCTGTTGGGTCTGGGTTTGAAGGAGGAGACGAAAGAATAAATATGCAGATTATATATTGAAACGCGTTGCAGTTCGATTTAAAAGCCTTTTCTACCTTCCTGAAAATTCCAAGGTTATTACTTGTCAGTTTGTTTAAAACGATTCGGGAATAAAATTTCGTAATAGCACTAATCACTGTATTAAAATTGTCGA
>LQNS02020120.1:5192554-5203840 GCA_001587735.2 Parhyale hawaiensis | reverse complement strand
AGCGACCCGCGGAGCCACTCCAGACGGTGAGTGCCTGCGTTTGGCCCACGAAAGTCCCCAACCAACGCAGAGACTCGCGCAGGGTCCACCCACGACGGAGACGCACAGGCATCGGGTGGACACTCGTACCGTAGAGCAGCTCAGCGTAGTGTAGTAATGATTATACTTGCTGCCCTCATGCCTATGTCAATGACATCCTGAGCTGTATACAGCTTCATCGTAATTACCCATATTGGGACTACAGGTACTCTGAAACTTGGAAGTTAACGGCAATTGGATTTACAAATTTGGTGCTGTTAATGAGGTGTTCTCTGCTGCCACAAATACTTTGCACATTTTGTATATTCCTAAAGTTGCGGCCCACACCAGCGTCTGGCATGCACCGCAGTGAAGAGGTCACAGCCCCAGCGGCCAAACGAACTGATCTTTCGTTACAGCCAACTGGCCTGAATTGACTGCCCGCTGAGCTTGGGTTGACATTTTCACACTTTTCTTTACTACTCGGTACTGTTTTGGAGGTTGTCACGTAGATAATTTTTTAACTGGAGTTCTTCGACAATTTATGTTCCCCATACGTAGAGTAAAATGTTCGGACATATTATTTTGTCTCTTAAACACAATTGAGTAACCACAAAACGACGATAAAATGTTTACCGTCACTACTGCAGTGAAGTTTCATATTTCTCGTAAAATTTGCAGTGAATTAAAAGTCAGAGAAACTTAATGCTTGTAGAATGTCTATAAAGAAGCATGAAAACCTTGTGTAACACCTAATTCATTCGTATTGCGTGAGAGGTACTAAATACTTCAGGGTGAGCCTGCTTTGTTCGCAGCCTAAATCGCACGAAAATATCCAGCAAGTTGGGCGGTCGCGAAAACGCTCAAAGCTGCGATTTGACAACGAAAATTCGCTGCGATCAGCGAAATCGCCGCAGTGTGGACAGATCTTGGCGGTAGTCTGGACGGGGCCTTACGGTCTGAGTCTGTGTGTGAACACCACGGGGCAGAATAGTTAGTGATAGTGAATAGTTTAACCTCCGTTTCCGCACGAAAACTATCTTACAGAGGAAAGAATAAGGAGTATATAATACGTGGAACACATGCGCGAAGATGTTTCCACACAGGATCATCGTGCATGGGAACAGCAAGTCGGGAAAGAAGAGGAAAAACTGAACAAAAAATCACCAACAGGATCGCGAATACAGAAGGAAGCAAAGTGGTAACAAGGGGACAGAATAGGACTCTGCGGTACAGTTTTCGCGCACCATATGTCGCTCACAGTTGCCTATATTGTTGGGTCACGTCCATAGCATGAAGAGCAATGACTCAAGCTCCTCCGAATAGCAGCTAACACTTCTGTTGATTGTCACAGGACTGTTCGCAAGCTCTACCTCGGGCTGCACTATCTCGTGCTGGTCTGCACTTGGCGTCAGTGGCTCGTCCTATGACAGAGAAAATTAACTTTACTCGGTGATTGCTGTGTTATGTAACTGTATCGCACTCCACTGGGGCAGGGCTGTGGCATCGTCCCACCATTTGTCGAACTAACTTTATTTCGGAACAAAGAGCTGTTATTAGATAGGTTTATTACACAAATCTATCAAATAAGAGCTCTTTAGTTAGTTCGGCAAGTGAGTAATTCCCCTCCATCGAGCGAAACCGTCATGACCAGGGAGTAATAATAACGGGGGGAACAGACAAGCATATACGAAGAAAAAGAACGATCGGGGACCGCGTCATAGCGGACCCAGTATCGGGAAGTTTGCTTGATATTTATGCTTTTATCACTGATATTTCCGTCTATTCTGTTCAACCTAGACGTTCTAGTCAGAGCTCAGTATAAGTTAGTATTAAGGGAATTGTATTACGCCCTTCATTAACAGGTATTTTTCACAATATAATGCATGCTGCCGAGGCAAACCGACGGCTTAATAACTTAAATTGAGAGAATGGTAGCAAACATATGTTCTTAAAATGCGAGTTCACATATCATCCATCTGTACGCGTTAGCTCCTCCACTTGTGAGATTGTGTTACTGTAACCTAGCGATAACAGAGAAGTGTATTGTTTTCTAAAATTTAGTTACAGCAAACTATAAGAGGTATTAGTAAATTGCCTAGTGACACTTGCAGAGGTTACTGATTCAACGGTAAACATTTTTAGTAACTTTTCGTGGCGTACACAAATTTGTTTCGACCATGACGCTGCAGAGCTTTCCGATGAGTGGGTAATAAACTGATAAACATAAGTATCAATAATTTTACTTCTCAAATTCGTCGTTTTTGTTTAGTTTTCTTAATTGTATCTTGTTCTTGATGACTCTGTATATGACGTTATTTCATGGGAATACCTGTAAAAACATCTAGATAGTAGCAATTATTGATTTATGCCCGTACGATGTTGCCATACCTTGACTTTTTACCGTTAATATATGGTCACAAATCAGCCATGTAGGGTAGAAAGCTCTGCATTTACTTCCAACCTAGAGCGCGTGGTCCGCTGTGACGTCACAGGGTGGAGCGCTGCTTGGCCTGTGACATCACGATTTTTCGATCAGCTGATATCTGTTCTTCCCGTTATCATTGCTCCCTGGTCATAACAGTGGCATGATCTGTAGCGAGGAGCTGCTCCTAGAAACACACCGACCCTCCCCCCCCCAGCATACAGAGCCGCCCCAAGCAAGAGAAGCAATGCAACACTATTTACCTTGTCTGAAAAATCCTCCATCGTTCCTGAAGACGTCGGCGTTGAGCACTGGGTTGGACTCCGGGTCTCCGCCCAGGACGTTATCTCGCTTCTTCATTTCGGGGAAACTAGTGTAGTGCGCCACCTGGTGACAGAAGTAGCAGTTAGCTTGTTCACTCTGCTACCTACTAGCGGGTTTTTGTTAATTCAGTACCTAGTGTACTGGCAGTAATAGATACAAACCGCATTTCATTGTGCACTTTACCTATATTTTCTATTTCATTTTTGTATCTACTATGGTATGCGATTTTAAAAGAAATGCCTCACAAGCAATAGAGTTGGGAAACATTTCGTTTAACACTTACGGTTCCTTCATGAAATTATTATCAGCATTATTAAGATACACCCGAATGGCGACGTAAGAACGGACTAAGCTCCATAGGGTAATCAACCCCCTAGCAACCAGCCCAGCAAATGAAGAAATAATGAGCAAATTAAAGATCACAGAATCACTCTGTTGACAAATTGCTTAAGGTTGTCAATGCTCTCACCAACATGTGATCCAGACTATTCCAAACATCTACATATGATGGAAAAAACGAACAAGAATACAGAACAGTGGCTTGTACGGCATCCTACCGGTTCCACGGCAAACTCATGAAAGGCGGCAGTACGCCGAGAATACCTTGCCCGAGCAAATGGCTCCGGAAGAAAAACCGTCAGAGGATGACTAAGGAAATTATATATTTTATAGAGCAAGCAGACCCCACCAACTCTGCGACTATGAGCCAGATCACAAAGCACAACACCATCCAGCATGAACGCACATCGACGAATCACTCTGTCAAGCAAATTCAGATGACATTCAGTAGCAGAACCCCAGACTAAGGAGCAGTATTGCAAAAAAGGAAGGATATAGCAATTAAAGCAGTGACGTGTCAACTCTACCGAATCAAATACCTTCCAGGCACGTCGAATAAGACCAATTTTCTGCGATGCCGGTGAGGCAACTGAACGGATGTGGGTCACCTCAAATGTCAAGACTCAAAATTACCAGGTCATTAACTACAGGAAGTGACGCACCATCCAGTATGAGTGCGAGGAAAGCACGTCTCACCGTGCGTGACCTAGACACAAGCATAGTTTTAGTTTGACCTGCATTTAGTCTCATTCCCACCTAGAACAACAGGAATCAGTCACCTCCGAATCACGCTGAATGGATTCTGAAACTTCCCCCCTATTACTAGCATTCTTGCAAACAGCCAGCAAAGTAGCATCATCAGCGTAACCAACTAGTAATTATGAACAAGATCAAACAAGTCCGCTGTACATACGATGAACAATAAAGGACTCAGAACACTACCTTGTGGGACACCAGATACCACATCCAAAATCTCACTACTCATCCATAAATAAATACACATTAACGTCTACCAGACAAAACTGACTAATAACCGCAAAAATTGAGCCACGAACACCCATCAATCTTAGCTTATGGAGCAACCCAAGGTGATTCACGCGATCAAAAGCAGCATTGAAATCAAGCTACACCAACCTTGCCTCATGACCTCCATCAAAAGCCAGCTCCAACACAGAAATGTGAAGCAGAGCATCACAGTTCCCAAGCCCTTACGAAAATCATACTGTGTCGGAGGAAGGACACCCTGCTTCCCAAGAAAGCGACCCAACATCGACGCCTCCAACTTGTTGATGAAATAGACTGCGGGATCAATAAGGGCCGAATAATTTCAATCATTGGAAAGATAAATGAATTTAACCTGGTGTTGAGTGCTCTCAAAAAGCATGATCAGTAGCTACAGCCATGTACAACATAGTTTGTAGACACGCAGCAGCCAAATACCCCACCTTAGCTTACTCATGAAAATTGTATCACAATCTGCAGACTGTCACCATAGAACTGCCCACCTTCTCGATTTGCTCCTCACTAAGTTTCGTCCCTAAGAACTTGTCAAGTTTCTTCATTTGGGCCACGGGGTCCTCCTTGAGGTCCTCGAAGCTGACGATGTGCAGGTTGTCGTTGCTGCGTCGCTCGAAGGCTTCCTTGAGGTGTACATCGTAGTGGCCGTACAGCGCTGCAGGGACGATAATTAAACGCCATTAATGACATCGTTAGCTAAAATTTGTTACAGTATTCCGTGTTGTCGTAAAAATGTATGCGACGAAGTTACGGATGTTTATGGTTACTCTATAATAGCTCACGGCACCATAGCGTCACTCAGACCTACGAGTTAAGCCTATCCTGCTAATTTCTGAACCCCGTCACCACTGAAATGGTCTCTCCAAAGCAAGCACCACAGTATGGTGACATGCATGCACCAAGCCACGGCACCACAGTCGTCATCGCAGACAGCGAGTGTCTATTAAATGTTCCTACCCACTTCTCTAACCAGCCGACAGAAACATTGCTGTAGTGAATTGTTGCGCTTCACTGTATGTAAAGAAGCACAGTGAACATCTCAGATGCTGGACATCTTGGCAATAGTGACAGTTTTACCTTTATATTATTTTCAAAGGCAAAGACCCAGCCAGTAATTTTAACGTCTGATGTGTAAGTATCCGTGCCACAGCGTGGATCACTTCGCGGCGCTATGCACTCTGCCTGTGCTAGATCTTCATTTCCCCTCTTAAGTAGTTGTTAAAAAGATGCACATGTCTCTAGACACAATGCCTGTACCTCTCACGTACCATCTCCCTCGATGAAGGTGTCCACGAACTGCTCCGTGGTACCAACGAAGGCCTGGTTGTTGAAGAGCCGGCAGTGGTGCATGTACGACACCACCACATCCTTGGGATTCCTCATGACGTACACCACCTGCCCAAGATGTCTCGATCAGGCAACACATGGACCGACAGTACAGTTTTCTCATCTGATACCCTAGCAAGAGCAGTGGGATATTACGGCTTGGCAAAGTATCTCAACCCTTCGCTGTGCGGTGCATCGCATATATAGCAATCTAATGGTGTTTGTCCTACAGGAGCGACAAGATTAAATCAAGCAAAAACAAGTTGAGCAGCGACAGGCGTCATTCATATCTGCTTTAATTGGTATCAAGTCAGCCCCTGGCGAAGAACACACTGAGACTTTTCGTGAGTTAAGATCGCCTAACAGAACAAAGATTGCGATAAGCACCGAGCTCGGACTGCCGTTCATCAGTGATCACTAACAAATCCACCGACCTTGACGTTATCCAGCAAGTCTTTGGGCAGCAGAGAGAAGGGTAAGTGAGTCTTGATAGTGCGAGGATGAGGCAGAGAGGCGGCGAGCTGCAAGAAGATGCCATCCTTAGGATCGCCACCGGGGCAGGCCTTGAAGAAGGCCTGCATGAATGGACTCTCGGGAGGTGGGGGCGGTAGGGTCTTAGACACGAGGATTGAGTCCATCCTGAGCGGGGGGAAATTAGAGCTCATCAGTGGTAAGTAAACGCACGGCAGCACGGTATACATCAGGTGGCACGCTGTGCGTCCCTGGGCAGGGGATAGTTTAATTGAAAAGGAAATGGGAGTGTAGGGAGGAGTTGATAGTGACGGAAGGAGAACCAAACGTATACCCCAGTAGTACTAGTGCGACTCGGCACCAAACAAGAGAATTTTCGTTGTGCGCAGGTATCGAGCTGAACCTTGAAGTAAATTATCTAAGAAAGAAGTGGTACTCGGAGCTACGGAGTAGATGGCACATGGTATACATGGTATGATCATGTCATGATTGAGTGCAGGCTCATATGCAATATGTACTACACAATTGCAACAGTGGTGATTAGGAACCAATACTAAGGTGCAGTAACGGGGAACTTACTCAATGAAGGGACACCTGAAGTTGACCGGACTGTCGCCATAGGGGTTGTCGAGGTCTGGATTATTCCTCATGGTCCACACGATCTCCTGCATCCATGTGGTGCCACACTTGGGGTACGTCATGATGAGCACGTCTGGTGCCTGGAACTGTGAAGGAAGTACGTGGTCACTGTACCTTTCATGGGTACATCTTAAATTGAAGCGAACAGATCTCCCGTGGCCACGCATATTGGCCAAGGATTACACGAGTGCCCATGTCAAGGCTCACTGATACGTCCAGTTCATACATTAGATGAAAAGCACAATTATTTTTATTTATCACTGACCATGCAATAGTGGAGGGGGTCCGAGTCGTCACGATGTTGCTACATGGCGCTCTGGAAGGTAAGATATCGGCTTTCTTTACTGTGAGTGGAACGGGTGGCAAGAAGATCCCATGCAAGTTCTGCCTTTTACTTTGTTCTCTAGACCGACAATAATTGAAGTAGTTCATGCTATGGTTCAATGAAATCTATATTTCTGCCTTCAACTGTTTGTCATAAGAGGGCACTGTACCGCCATGGCACTGCTGGAGAGCATTGCTAATGTGATGACGAAGTTGCGTAGTAGAGACGGTTGTGCTCACCAGGCCATGCAGAGTTGCAGGGGGGGGGGGACTGGCCTGCACTAAAACCAATGTAGTGTCAGGGACACCAAGCGTGGCTGCCGCCAGTGATATCAAAATCGAGTTCATCACAGATTAGCCAGACAGGGCACTTCATCCATAGCTCTGCCAGCTTATGGATGCATCATGGAACTGTGCAAAGCCTGGCGACGTGGCACGTATACGTACCTTGAAGTTCATGACGGCATCATGGAAGTGCGCGAAGGGCGTAGGCATGACACAGCCGCCAGGTACCACACGGATCATGCCATAAGAGTAGCCCTTCCAATTCTTCTCATATTCTTCAGCTTTCTTGGCACTGAAGGGAATGACATCCTGGCCGCTGAGCAGCGGAGTGTCGCGACTGGGGGCACATGAGGGACACAACACGTCAAATTTCTTCACATAATAATGCAGGATTTACCAGAGAAACAAAACAGCACTCTGCTGGCTTTCACTTCCGAACACCAAATTGTGGACATGAGCACCTGAACTCCAATAAAGCTTATAGTAGTAGTAGTAGTAGTAGTAGAAGTTTTTACTAGTGCTTCAGTGGCACACTGCCTATATCGCGCCGAACTATTCCTGTGTTTAACCACAGGCTCGTGCGCCAACTAGGGCGCGTTTTAAATTGTCAATGATTTTTGTCTCGGCTGTTCTGCCGGTAGGTCTCAGAGTGGGCAGTGCGCTACTGACAGGAAAAAGGCGCAAGTTGAGCATCACCAACCCCCGGGAACGGCTGAACGCTTTCGCTCAGCTACGCCGCACGGGGAAGGAAACGAAATACAAGAAGGTAGAAGTCTAGCGGGAATAGGTCAGCCACCTCGATCGGCAGCCCACCTCCCGAAACAGAAGGGGAAGTATTGAGTGCCTACCTAACTTTACAAAATTAACCTTCTCAGCAGGAACTGCAGCCAGATGCTACATCC
This sequence comes from Parhyale hawaiensis, assembly GCA_001587735.2. Lineage (NCBI taxonomy): Eukaryota > Metazoa > Arthropoda > Malacostraca > Amphipoda > Hyalidae > Parhyale > Parhyale hawaiensis. The sequence goes on along the minus strand of LQNS02020120.1, from coordinate 5,195,770 downwards.
CCAGCGGAGAAGGCACTCGGGACCCATGGGTGCGAGATGCCCAAACATATTGTGGCAGGGAAAGGGCCCGCCACAATATGCCCTTGAGGGCACATAAAGCTTATAATGTGTAGCATCATCAACATTAATTACAACCAGTACAGTGAATTAGAGTGTATTTACTGACGCACACTAACTGAAAATCAAAGTTTTCGTTGCATTCAGCAGCTTTTTATTGCCTCGTTAAAGAGGTCACATTTTGTTGAAGTTAGTGTCTGTGTTAATCTGTCACCAAAATAACTGAAAGAGTTTTGGTCAGATCTGTATGAAATTTACAGGGACTAGTAGACATGTTAGGAGGAACAGATGAGTAACTTTCGGTGAGGATCCGTCCAACCGTTTGTTTGTTTGTTTGTCAGCCTAATTTTTATTCGTAACATAAGTGAAAAAGTTGCGGGTAGGTCTCCGTAAAGTTTGCAAGAATTATTGAGCACGTTTCTTTTTATGCTTGCCAGTATATAACTCAAAAAGTGATGAACGGATTTTCAAGAAAATTACAGGAATGGTTATTAATATCAAAAGGCACATATAACCAAGTCTTGTGGTGTTGATAAAGAGAAAGTCCGGGTTTCGGTGCTAATTTCAAGTTTTCTTTAACATTGCCTAGCTCAGCGGAGGTACGCGCTCTCATGGTGTTCTAGTTAGAAAATTGAAATGGCACAAATGATCAACTTTAGGTGATGATCGGCTGCTTTCTTTGTGTTTTGAATATATGTTTGTTTAATTGCATTATATTCCTGAATCTGTCACCACACCCACGTCATACGGCGTGATCCAAGCAGTGAGACTCAATTTATTACGTCGCATCAGTATATGAATTATATTGTGGCAGTCTTGCCCGTAAGTCGCAGTCGGCCGAGTGCGCTATTACTGGTGAGAATTAAGGCGAAAGGCATCTCCAACCCTACATGGCTCGGAAGCACGAATTCGCTCAGCCATGCAGCACAGGGCAAGAGACAAGAAACGAAAAGAACAGGAGACAGAAGAAAGAAAACACTCGTGCGGACGGACCCTTCCGTGGCCACCGCACAGGAGCAGAAATGAGTCGCAAGAGAAGAGACGCCACAACTCGGCGGCTCACGGAAGGCAAGGGGAATTCGAATTATAGAGACCCTACTTACCCTACATAACCTAACCTTCGCAGCAGGAACCGCAGCCAAGTTGCGACATCCCCAGCGGAGGAGGCACTCGGGACAGCCCCTGGGTCGTCAGGCATACATATTCTGACAGAGATAAAGCCCTCCAGATTATACCGCTAAGGGCGAACATAACTCAAAGAGTAAAGGACAGATCTTCAAATAAATTTTAGAAACTTTTACATATTAGAGAAAATTTTGGTGGTATAAAATAGGAAATCCTGGTTTCAGGATTAATTTGAGTTTTTTGTTAACATTGCCTTGCTTGGCGGAGGCATGTGCTCTCAGAGCGCTGCGTTTGAGTTAGAGCCGCAGCAAGCACCGTTTGTGCGCTACAGAGTGAGTGAATGCATCGTAGCAGTACTGCAGTACTGCTGCTGTGCTACAGGCTCCCTAGCCAGTACCAGAGCACATTCCAGTACTTCAGTACCTATTCTCACGAACGAGTACATACACGCACAGTTCCAACACACCGCACGCCAGCACCCCCCCTCCTCTATCTCAGCAAAATATACTCACACGCTCTCGAAGTCCGGCATGTCGTCACTGTGGTGGACGCACTTGAATTAATTTACCTGCTGGAAGACAATCATAATAAGCTTCACAATCGTGCATTTTGTACAACTGCCAGTTTAAGCAACTGCCCTAGCAACATTTGGAGCCGCCGCGGCCCCGCCCGAAAGCTAAATTGGGGTTTTAGTTCCTACGGCGACCACAGTACAGTAAAGTGTACTTTACTGTACTGTGGTCGACACCAAACCTATCGCCTGACGACATGTCTGCAGGCGCTGGTCGCAGTGGGCCTCAGGTGCAGCCCATGGCTGCCTGTGCGGGTCATGAACATTAAATATCACTTCCTTCGCGTCTTCAATTGTTGCCACGGATTTAATTCTGCGAGGTCACACCACTCTAGACACATCGTCGTGTTTCTAGAGATAAAAAGGAAGGGGCATTTTTCTTGATGTCAATAGATATTATACATAGTACTCGTATATGAAGATAATCCCATACTTGATCAACTTGCACGGATACAGTAAGTAGAGAAGAAGTAGAAGAATAGCACAGAAGCATTATCTTTAGGAGGAAGCAGAGCACAACTGTAAAACCCACAAAGTGGTTCGACACAAAGATGTCCTGAAGACCTAACTAAGGTCCAGATAACCTATTTGGGTCCTCTTGGGGCCCAGCTCCCCATAACATAGGAGAAACGATCCCAACTATCCCAACACCAAGCCTTCTGAGAAGACTTCGGAAAGGATAAGCAGGGCGGCACACGTCACTTTCTAGCTTCCTCCTGGCGGAAGAACGTTAGTTTCATATAATTTTCATCAGGATCTACGGAACCTGCTCCTGGCACTGCCAGGACAGCTACCGTGCACGTGCGGTGTCCCTAATGACGGGCCTGCACGTCCCGTCCCACTCTCGTGGCGTCCCACTGGCAAGCCCTACAAGGCTGTTGTGCTGCCTGCTGGTCACTTAACTACTGCAAATATCGGAGCAGTGCAGCGCCGGCGCCCGTGCCGCTGAAGGAAACATCTCTACAACAATTAGCATTTGCAGCTATATAGCTAAAAAGCAGCTATTGTGAAAAATTGGTTCCCATATAGCTTAGCGAGGTCTGCTGTGGTCTTCATTCGGAAAGGCGCAATGTAACTTCTCGAGACTCCCCACAATAGGCTCATACGAGTGAGTCACAGTACCAGTGGACACTCACAGCTCGTTACATAGCACAACCTCACGTGACAACATTGTGACGGGCACTGAGCCCGAGCAGGCAGTGCACTGTCCGGGCCGGGAGGCCGAACCAAGGCCCCAAAGCTGGGGGCTGACCCTCAGGTAGAGAGCGAAACTGTTGCCTAGACGTCCTGACTTTGTCATCACTAGGGCAGGTGGTACAAACTAAGCCTAATAAGACGAGAATATCGCAGCACTTCCAACATTTTAACACCAGCTGCGCCGGAAGGAATATCTGCACCCGACTGCAGAGCAGCACCCGACTGCAGAGCTGCACCCGACTGCAGAGCAGCACCCGACTGCAGAG
>LQNS02020120.1:5150386-5176694 GCA_001587735.2 Parhyale hawaiensis | reverse complement strand
TTATGGAGAAAAGCCTTCAATTGGTGTAATTCATCAATTTCTTATAGTAGAAAGATCTGCAGGCACCTATCACGTAATTTTTAGAGGCTATTATATCAAAATTAGCAATAATTACGAATAAATGTCTGAGTTTACATTGGGTTTGTTTTTGTTTTGGTTGCTTCGGGGTTACGCTTTGAGATATCCCTGTTTCATTTACCTCTATAATAGCGTAACACCGAGTGAGTAACGCCGCGTAACACCGAGTAACTCTGAGGCAATCTGAATGTGACAGGCCTCTGTCTGTTATTCTGTCTGTCTGTCTATCATCAAGATAACTCAAAAGGTTACGAACCGATTTTGACGAAATTTACAAGGATTGTTAGGTATGTTAGGAGGAGCAGATGATCAACTTTTGGTGAAGATCCGTTCATCCGTTTTGAGTGGTTCATTTTTCTCAATGCAATAACTCTGAAATTTTTGGACGTATTTTTATGAAATTTACATGAATTGTCAGGCACATCATGAAGACTATATGACTAAATTTTTGTAATGATCTATTTGTTCGTTCGTTTGTTAGTGTTTTTAATTTGTGCTTGTTAGCACAATAACTCAAAAAATAATTATTGGATTTTTCTGAAATTTATAGGAGTTGTTAGCAATGTTAAAAGACATAAATGATTCAATTTTGGTGCAGATCGGTTGGTTCGTTTGTTTGATTCATGTTTGTCATTGTTTGTTAGAAGTAAAACTCAAAAAGTTATGAACGGATATTTGAAAAAAAAAAATGCAGAAACTGTTAATATCATCAAAGGACACAAATGATTACCTAGATTTTGGAGTTGATACAAAGAAAATCATGGTTTCGGAGCCAATACGAATTTTTCGTCACATTTGACTTACTTGGCGGAGTTATCCGCTCTCAGCATGCTCTAATTTACAATACAACTGCCAGCTTTCTTTTAATTTAACGTCTATAGTGAAGAGCAAAAGATTGAGAAACTCTATAAGGTAAAAATATTTCACTAGGTATGATCCGTTCCCCTACCGTTTACGATGTTAGCCGCATTGCTTGTGATGTTGCCAGGGAAGGAACATCGCAGGATGTTAATGTTTCCTTCACTTCGTATTGTGCTCGATTATTCAGGGGAAATGACAAATTGCTGCAAAAGATCATTTATTATAATAAAATAATAATTAACAATAATACATGGAGTGACGTAGACATCGCTTTTTTTATAGCAAAAACTATACTAAAATACTTTGTATAGTTAGATAATATTGGAAATACGGCTTTAAATCTTCAGCATCTGTCTGTGTTTACGACGTAGAAGGATCCTGCTGCTGAGTGCTGCGCTCATGCAGCTGCAGCGCGTGGCAGTTTCAAGTGCAGCACTCATGCAGCTGTAGGGAATTAGCCAAGCAGCCCAGTTTACACGCCACAGTCTAACAGCTTCATATTAATTTAACCAGAATGTTATTTCTGAGCGTTTGAGTCCCAATACAAGAATTCAATGAGTTGCATAGTGATTTTTTCTTTATTATTCGCAAACATTGCACATACTCTGGCCTTGCTAAGCTCTCCTGTTGATATCTCTACAGAGCGTCCCTGTCACTTCTGCCGCAGCAACCACCCCGTAGTCCTGTCAACAGATCTGTAAAGCTAAAGTCAATTTGGCTGCACACCTCAACTGGGAGATGCACATAAATACGTTGGTGCGCGCTGTAGGTAGTTTGCTGCTGACCCCAGAGGGGTGCACTGCTGTAGCCGGACACAGATCGTCTGATTTATAGCGTCAGACACCAAGAGACTGCTCACCGAAAGATCAGTGGGGTGATTAGAGCACAAGAAGAGGTGACGAACAGACTGTTCGTCCAGTTCGTAGAGCTGACAGGAGGGATGATCGATCCGTCCCATTCGGACCTTAAAATCCACTAAGGCCGAACAGTGGCTAGAGCGTAACTGGGAGAAGGTAGTTCGGAGAAGCTAGGGAGTAGAGACACATCTTCCGTTCTATAGCGCACGTGCGGCCGACACTCTAACCTTCTGCCCCCGCTGATATCGCAGGCAGGTCGGCAACACTTAGGCTCTGAAGGCCCCTCTACAGTGGAGAACAAAGTTCGAGGAATGACCCACACCTGCTGAATCAAAATGTTCCCCCAACCTCAAGGTGTTGTCTCGCGAGCTGCAGTGTTCGGAGCAAGTTGTCGCTGGCACCAGTTGGACAACAGCAAGTAGGGAGCAATTTTTCATGATTATGACAACACATTGAAGAGAAATTGCATTCTTTCTAGCGTCTTAGCTCTTGCAATTATTTACGAGAATTAAAACATCGGAGCACCAACAACTAAAGTGCCTGGCAAATTATATTCACCGCTAAGAGGCAAAGATTGTGCAGTGAACAAGCCGAAGGAAACAGCTGAGAATGTTGGCAGAACTGCAGGCAGTGGGAGCTCGCAGTTTGTCAAACAACGTTCACTCGTGTGACAGGGTCTGTACGCTCCAACTCTACCTAACGTTTTAAATTGTCTTTAAAAGAAGCAGGAGCGCAAAAGAGCAACAACTGCACAACAAAACCTTACTTAATTTACCTTAACTAATGGCACAAGTAATACAAATACTGCGGTGAATAGCTTAAACTTATTCAGTCTTTACATAACCGCACACGTGCTAGCAGCCTGGTGCCGGGTACACCTAAGTCGAACGAACGCTCAATTTTGGGCGCGGATCGTCAGCTCTCACGGTGTCCTGGTACAGAGCGGGAGTCGCTAGCCAAGATACCCGTGTAAAATACTCAAGTTGAGCGACGTGTGAGATGAACGTCCGCTCATAAGCTGGGGCGACGGTTGCGTTGTGTGATCCCGGCATACGTACACAAGAACAAATACAACTCGAGCACTCTGGCAAGGCAACGTTAATAAAAATTTTAAATTGTTTTGGAACTATGATTTTCTTTTTATCAGCACCTAAATCAAGTCACTTATGTCTTTTTTTTTAATTTATCGTTCATAACTTTTTCAGTATATTGCTGACAAACATTTGGACAAACATAAGTCAAACTTATCAATAGACCAAAAGATCATCATCAAAATTTTATCAATTATGGTTTTCATCATTTCGAACAATTCCCATATATTTCATGAAGATCCGTTCATAACTATTTCAATTATTTTGCTACCAAATATAAAATCAAACACAGAGACAAACAAACATACGAACGAACAGATCGTCGCAAAAATTTGTCATTTATTCTTAGTAATATACCTAACAACTCATGTAAATTTCACGAAAATCCGACCATAACTTTTGAGTTAAGGTATTAAGAAAAAGAGGCAGACAAACAAACAGATGGTTGAACAGATCTTCAGCAAAAGTGAAGCATCTGTTACTCATAACAGGTCAAATAATCACTTTAATTTCCTAAAGATCCGTCGTTAACTATTTGAGTTATCTTGGTAACAGGCAAACAAGCAAGCAGCTAGACAAACTCTACAGAAACATAACCTCCTTGGTGGAGGTAAATATTACAGAGACACAGTTTAACCGTAAAAGCTCAGAGAGCAATAAAAAACAAACTTTTTTACCACTATCACTGACAGAGTTTTACCAACGACTGTACTGTAGGAAGACGTTTTTTGCGCGTAAGCAATTTCCAAATTCCTAATTGCTTGTAGTTCCTTTGTTCATTTATCGACTATTATTTATGTTCCAGGCATAAGTTATTTTGATAGGCGAACTGCTCTCAAGTAGAGCTACTGCAGAGGAAGGACACTTTCCGCCTTGATAACAGTCTTGGTATCTGTTCGTGCTCTGGAAATACTGGGGCGCATGTGTGCTGTTTAATTCAGTATAGTATAACTAATATAGAGTATTTGCGCTCTAGTGACGCTACACAAACACAGAACTTTCTGCACGGAGGATGACAAAAGATCAGTTGCAGTGTAGCAAATTACGCCCCCATATACGACAGACATAAGAGTACAAGGCACACGAAATACTTATTCCTAATGATCGCATATACGATTAAAGTAGAGTACGAAATAAGCTAGCGAACGAACACAGGAGTAGTGACAAGTTAAAGCAAGAAATACCATGACGTCTGTTTCTCTCTTCTCTTCCCGGCTGAAGAGAAACTAATACTGTATATGGGTCGTGCTGAATCTGCTTCATACTGCTCAATATCTGTGCGTATGTCTATACGTGCGTCCTTACGTTGAGTCCATGTGTGTAGCGCTACAGTATCTCTATGCCGAATGCGCGCCTGTACGGTGTGCTGCTACCTCTGTGTATAGTACTCAGTCAAGTACAAAATTTTCTGTCCAATCTTACCCTTCAATGCACTCAACATCTTTACGGCATCGGCACTGCACACAACTGCAAGCCCTGCGCACCTGTGCACAGCTACGCGTTTGCCTGATGTAAATCACATTCGAAAGTCCATTCTTCCGTAACATTTTATATTCCCGTCACGTTCCCCGAACATCGACGGACCGATGTTCCGGGAATGCGTAGGGGATAAAAGAGGTTGCAGGAGCTTTCGGGGGCCCGGCTGCACTATCGTCGTTCACGACGATTTTGCTTACAAGTAAGCTTTCTTGCTCGCGCCACTACTAAAATAAACACTACCGAGGCTAACCTAACCTAGCATAGCCTAGCCTAACCTTACCTAACCTAACCTCCTTCCCTAACCTTTTAACCTAACCTTACCTAACTACCCTAACCTAACCTAACCTAACCTAACCCACCTAACCTTTCTGACCTTGCAGTACGCACATCGTGTGCGTGAGAGCGGCGTTCACTTTGACTTTGAGAAACTGAAACTGAACCTCAGATTGCCACAAGCAATCCCGAAATCGAAGTCGGCTCATGAGGCCTAGGCAAAGTAGGAGTGGGGCGATGTGGGGCGGGGTGTGTGCCCCCCCTCTCTCTCCAAACACTCTCCAAAAAGGTCTTCAAGTTGGTGCGCCGCGCTGCTCTCTGTATCGCTTATCAAGTTAGGTTAGGAAAGGTTAGGTAGCGTAAGAAAGGTTAGGTTGGGTTTGGATAAGTTAGATTAGAAGGTTAGGTAAGGAGGTTAGGTTAGGTAAGGAACGTTAGGTTAGGTTAGGTTAGCCTAGGTAGTGTTTATTTTAGTGGTGGCACGAGCAGGAAAGCTTACTTGAATGCAAAATCGTCGTGAACGACGATAGTGCAGCCCAGCTCTCGAGCTGATGAGAGTGATGGGTTAATGGGTGCCACATCTCAATGTTGTCAGATGTAGAGATGTGCAACTCGCACTTGCATCTCTTGCGCCACGTTAAGACTTGGTTGAACGCTGCAACTTCTTCGTGTAGTAGCTCGACCGCACTCCTTCGGATTCTTCCAACGGCCATGGGATTTCACAAAAAAGGTAGAATTACGAGTTTCAACGCTTAAGTTCAACTTCAGGTTTGTGCATCAGACATTGCAATTTGAGCACCATTTGTTTCCTTAGAGAGTTCAAGTGATTGGAAGTGTTGGACTTGCGCATGTTCCGAACAGTCGGTGGGAGGCCACGGAAAAGAGAAATTTTCTAAAGAGATTAAAAGATGCGGGGTGAGAATGTAGCGTGCAGAGTAACAAATATTACACCTTATAAAGAAGCCAATAGTGGCACAACCTTATGTTACTTACGCAAGTGTTGCATTGAACTTATTACTCGATAAATATATAGATAACAACATATAAAATAGCGAGCACTGTCAGGTTGCCGCGTGGTGTGATACTTTAGCGCTAGGTAAGAATAATTTTAGACAAACGTCCGTTGTCATCAATAGCTCCTCCTTCACATAGCGGCTGTTTGCCCTAAGTTTTCCGACTGGACTGTCGTGTGGACCGAAGACTCAGCTGGTGTCGACCAGCACCAGAGAGAAGCACCTCACTGCTGCTGCTGCACCGCACTGCTGCTGCTATGTTCAGGACAGCTCTTTGGACAGCAAGGCCAAAGGCCATGGACTGAATTTCTGCTGTACATCGTATCCTGCAGCACGCAGCTGCTACAGCCCCGCCAACTGTACCTGCAACAGCTGTGCACACAGCCGCTGTACGTACAGTCGTATACACTTACAGCAGCGCGACCTGTACACAAGACCTGTTCTATCTGCATGCCTTGATTGCGTACCGAGTTCTGTCTCACGACGGCAAAACATGCGCCGTCTCTATCCTAATTTTACATTTTGTATTAACTCGCCGCTGACTCTCCCGCTGGTCACGGCCCGCAGCCTCACGGGGGATCTCAACATCAGCATAACATCAGTTGGACTTTCTCTGCAGCACATCACAGGCTACTCGGAGCTAAGGTAACAGGCAGGACACAGCCAACAGCCAATTACGTCGAGTCTCTGCACGTTGCTGAACATGAACAGCACAACGCGAATGCAAATGGAAACTTCAGTATTTTACAATCAACTAAATTTTTATAACGCCGTCCGTCGAGAGACAAAATCTTCAGTACAAGATGCCGCCACGAACTGCAGTGGAAGTAATACTGAAGCACTATCGAAGCAATACTGACCATCTTAGGCAAAATCGGATGATGTAATCCTAAGGTGTGCGCCTGTGTGACACACTTTCGACGAGAGCGTCCCTGCAGCGGGCCACTCAATGTAACAGTACCAATATTGGCTCGTCTGTAGTGTCACTTGTCCTACTTGTGCGAGTACTGAAGTACCACTGTTGCTATAGAGCTGATGCAGCGCCGCAACAATGGAGGGTACTCGCACCAGAGAAGATTGTTTACATGCCCTGAATGTCTGCCACTTGTTTACTGATCACAACGTACATAGACAGCCTCTTGTCTTATGAGCTAAAGTAAAACAATAGTTAGCTTATGCGATACACAAAGTTTCATCTGGGGACAAGAGTGCGGCGGGACAGCAGCGGCGCTTGTCCCGGGCTGTGTAGGTGGCCCAGCAATAAGGATGAAGCCATAGCGAGGCCCAGGGTCCACAGCAGCACAGGTAAGGGAGAAGGCAGACGCGGTGCGGCGCTGTAGAATGGGCAGTATGGACACTGCACAAACAGACACAATACTTTTAGTCTCTTACCATGCTGACATGCGAACTTAATGCAAACATCGCATTTACTGATCAGTAGAGACATGAAAAACAGCTATATAGTCCTGATCTTGTTTGGGGGGGCATCTGAGACGAACCGCTCCGCCAGTGGCCAGGACGTCCCCTGCAGTCATGTGACCACCGAGAGGGGCGACAGCAACACCTTCTAGGGATGTGGCAGCGGTTATTTCTCTCTCCGTACAGAGCGTAGCTATTGAGCTACAAGGTCAACTAATTGCAGTAGATATTTGTAAATAACATGAACAGCTCTTCTCGTAGGCTAATTTCCGTACACACCATGGGAATATAATGATATTTTAGTTTTTTTTTTCACTAAATTGCTCGATTTCTTGGAAAGTTTACTGACTAAATATGCAAGTGTACCTTCGGGCCGGTCGCTACATTGGTGCCACAGAACGGGTTTCTAGCACTGTGGACATTACGTAAATAAATTCAATTTAACGCTCACCTGGAAAGACCCACACACTTCGCAGATGTCCAAGTCGTAGAGCGGATAGACTTCGAATAGCGTCATGTTGAATCGCTCTGCGGAGAAAACAATGACATAAGTTACACTTCATCGCGCTTATTTTCTTCCCTGTTAATTCCTGCTACCGAATAGATGTCGCTTGTATCATACAGTGGTACATTTCAGCATTGGAGTTTATACATCGGCTACATGCGAGTACCAGCTACATTTTAGTACTGCCTCCGTAACGCTAATGTATGTTTTAATGTCTCGTACTTGACTTGAGAGAGTCTTCGGAAGAAGTCCAGGTGACGTTGCTCACATCACCTCACTCGACGCATACACTAAAACGTTTCATAAACTAGAGCTTTCTGAGCCTGAATACATCCGCCAAGCAAGGTAATGTTGACAAAAAATTCAAATTGGTCCTGAGGCTGCGATTTTTTTAATCATCCCGGAAATTTAGTCAACTGTGTCCATCGACAGTTATAATAGACTCTAATTTTGTTGAAGCACCATTTGTAACTTTTTGAGTTATGTACTGACAAACATTTTGACAGACATTTGTGGAACACACAAACGGACGAGCCTATTATCACTAAAATTTGGTTATTTGTGCTTATCAGCATTTCTAGTAATTCCTACAAATATCAAGAATATAAAAAAATACTCTCGAGTTATGTCGCTGACAAAAAAAGAAAAAAACACAGGGACAAACAAACAAACGGACACAAAGTGATCACCTCAAAAGTTTGATCATTTGCTATTACTAACATTTCATGAAGATCCGTCCTTAACTTTTCAGTTACAAAGCGAAGAAAAAAGGGGCAGACAAACAATCGGTTTAATCAATCTTCACCAATAGTTAATCAAATGTTCCTCCTAACATGCCTAACAATGACTGTAAATTTCGGAAAGATCTGTTCATAACTTTTTAATATATTTCAGTGACAGACAAAGAGCGAGACTAGCATACCGGAGGAAAATTCAACTCCTTGGCTGAGGTTATTACTAATGCAAGAGCTCAAGCACGAGTCAATTGGGCTCGGATCATTTTAATAACGATTGACAAGTGACAGCAGTCTGCAGCCAGACAGAAGACTGGCATGGAGACGGGTTCTCACTGCAATCTTTTGTTCCCCGTAAGCTGTGCGAAGCGTTCGAACACTTCCTTGCATTCTCACGAACACAGCTGTGTGTGTACCAAAAGACTTGGTGAAATGTTCGCCGATAACTCAGTTTTCTCAACAAGTGCAATCGATAAAGTTTTGGGTAAGTCTTCAAATTATAATAGGAACTCGCAAAGCTTCATCCTTTTCTGCATGTACTTTGCAAAGTAGCAACAAAACATTTAGGCGTTTTGTACTGCGTAAAGAGAACAAAAGACTGTAGACTGAGCCTGGCTTATGGCCTGACGAAGCAGCAGCAACTGACCCGGCTGGAAGTGGCTGTAGACCATGGCGGTGTTGTAGCGGGAGTGGTTGGACACGGCGTGCCAGCGCTCCACTTGGTAGCTCACGCACGTCCAGTTCGTTGTGAGCTGCACAGGTAAAATTTACTATCATTAGGAGATGCTCGCTGTTTGTAGAGAATGTTGCGCTACAAGAGCTTTCTAATTGAAAAATTGTTGGTTCTTTCTCCCACGTGTGAGAGACCGCAGTGATGCAGTGTAGCCATCCTATACTGCTGTTCTGCAGTTATACGAGCATGTCAGCTCTGAGGGACAAGTTTGCCATTCAGCATCAGGGGTTTTGTCCTTACACTGCTGCAGCTGTTCATGCAATCTACCCTGCTGAAGAAGAGCTTCTCAACAATTCTAGTCATGAGGACCCAACACTCACTCTACCAAAGTAGAACTACAAGTTTGTAGTATCCTGCCAAAGAACCACCCACCCTGCTAAAGAAGAGCTTCACAGTAGTGTCCGTTCTGAGGGCCCACTTGAGGTTGGGCACCACCTTGCTGTCCACCAGACGGATGAGGTCGTCCTGCACAACATAGTACCCCGACGGCAGGTGCACGTTGGTGATGGTCAGGCCGCTGCTCTCCGTCTCGTCTTCGCAGGTCCATCTGTGGGGGCACAGGATAAGTAATGCAAGAGGCCAAATATTCTACCGGTAGTCTTCCACTGCTCTGCTGAAGCTCACGTGACCGCTGAGAGCTACTTTCCACATCCCTCTTTCCTAGTTTTGAGATTGGTAAGGGCGACCGTGAGGACACAATAATGGAAGATGCTCTATAGATATTTTTGTTTATCATATCATATTCCAGGCCGCAGTACTGCTCTCCCTGGAATATGGGTAATGCCCTACCTCTGGCACGCTGTCATGTTGATGTGCGAATTATTCCTGCCGAAGTAGATGGCATCGACCTCCAGATCATAGGCTACCACTGGAGGATAGTCCAGCTGGTCGGGCTGGTCCACAGCGTAGGTGTAGTCCAGCTGTACCAGCGCCTGTCCAGACCCGTGGCCAATGATGTTGATGTGGCCATAGATGGCGTCTAGCTGTGTATGGGACAGGTAAGTAGAGTTAATAAGGAACAAAGGTAGTGAGTGGCTGACACTGTATTGAGTGCCGTAGACGTAGGTAACTTTAATAATATTTCGCCCAACGCTCCTGAGTAACCGACGTGAGTAATGAAGGATTAAAGATCAGTCGTAATTTGCAGTTACGTAGGCTACACATTACAGCTGGAAGCTGGAAAAAAGACAGGCGACGGAGGTGATGGGCAGAGTTAAGTATGTAAGACGTGATTGTGTGCCCATGAACTCACTAGTAACAGTTATCCAACAATGCCCAAAAGTACATTTAGCTGTGAGACCAAAATAAAAATCCTTAAAAATCCTCCATATATAGTGCACTAGGTGCACGGCCCATTTCCCACACTGCTACACACAACTGCGTCGAGCGAGGGCCCTCTACACACGACCCGTACGTCTCACACTCACATCGAAGGACCGTAGAGACGCCAGGTTGCCGTCGTTGGTGATCTGCACGTCGAGTGAAGAGTTCGGTTTGGTGGAGAGCTCGATGCGCACGTTCAGGTTGGTGATGTCTCGTATACGAGCTCGGTACGAGTACGCCACGAGCGCCTCCAGAGCCACCACGCTGTCCTGTGAACAGCAATGACCATCAGTCCTGCTGCGTGCTGCACTGCAGCGGTGAGTGCTACATATTCTGTGACCTCCTCAGTTACGCCGAAATATAGCAATGATTCCAAAAAGGTTTCTTGTCATAACGCCTATCCTGTTAACCGTCTAGATGCTGTCGAAAGCAAATCGTATTTGCGCTGCTAATGATTTTGAAAAGGAAATGACTTTTAGAACGTAAAAAAAACTAGTTAGATGGCTCTTCTTGCAGCGGCTACTAACAACAGTGTAGACGTCACAGGACACTCACCAAAGTGGACATTATAGAACATTCACCTGAGTGGACATCACAGAACATGCACCTGAGTGGACATCATAGAACACTCACCAAAGCAGACACCACAGCACACTCACCAAAGTGGACATCACAGTACACTCACCAGAGTGGAGATTAAGCCCCCGTCCAGCTCCCGCATCTCGGCCAGGAAGCGCACGACATTCTCCTGAATGATCCCCAAACTCTCCCGCTCCACATACACCAGCAGCGCGTACGCCGTCGTCTCCACCGCGTGGGCGTCCCACTTCTGGTCGTCCTGTTGGCCCAGCAGATACAATGAGTTACCCTCGAGCCGGCTGCTGGCTCCTCCTTCCCTTGCTGTTGATTGCTCAGAATTAAAGCTTTCGGACGAAGTTCTACTCTCTCTAATGTCCATTTTATGCACGAGCGAATGAAAGACTGGAAATATTTACACAGTTACAGAAAGACAGGTTTAACGTACTTGGAGCGGTAACCGGAAAAAGCCCCGGTGGAAAAAAGTCACTCAGAAAAAAATTTCAGTAGGAAAAAAGCCTAGCTTACTCTTGAAGCCATACTTGGAAGCTCTATTCATTCATTTGAATACAGCATATTTTTTTAGGTAAACTAAACTATATTGTGCTAAGCTAAATTTGACCCAGTATTTGACGTAGGTTGCAAGAACCCCTGAAATTGGTCGTGCGAGGTTAAATTAGATTTGACTAGGTGGGCTTACGTTAGGCGAGCTTACGTTAGGACTCAATGGTTCCCAAACTTCAGTTTTCTACGGACCCCCTGTGAAATCGCCCTGAAGCACACGGACCCTCGCCATTAAAATGGCATCAACTTAGTATATTACGTACTGAATGAGTATTGTAGATGTCAATAGTTTCCAGGCTATTGCTTTTCAGTTAATACAGAACGGCAGGAGCATAACAACATACGTCAAACATATAATTATTCATGTCACAGTCACGTGATATCTTAGCTCACATACAGCGAGTTTTTGCCTTCAACTCCCTTGAATTTATTTTGACTCCCCCTAAATGACTATTTGCAGTGAATGATGGCTAACATACGCTGTTTTTGCCGTTCTTGAAGAAAAAAACGCTACGATTTTGTGACCGAGTGAAAGCATTTAGGGGCAACTATGCCATTGTTAAAATTTTTCATGTTGAATAAATTCATCCAAAATATTACTATAAGCTATTTAATCTTATATTTTTCCTCTTATAACCCTAAGATACACTATAAATTTCATTATCTATGGGATATCGCCAATGTAATATTGTCACAGAAACTTTACACTTTATTGTCACATGAACCAGTAGGGGTCCGTGCGTGAACCACAGGGAGCCACTAGGTTCATATGCACCCCAACGGGAAACACTGGGTTTGGTGATCATAGGTTAGGTTATCAGAGGTTAGGTGAGCTTAGGTTAGGTAAGATGAAGTTGGGCTATGTGAGGTTAGGGGAGTTTAGATTAGGTGTGAACAGGTAAGGATAGATCATGTTAGGTGAGATCAGTTTGGGTTAGTGAGGATTTCGAGGTTGGGTTAGTGAGGAGTTCGAGGTTGGGTTAGTGAGGAGTTCGAAGTTGGGTTAGTGAGGAGTTCGAGGTTGGGTTAGTGAGGAGTTCGAGGTTGGGGGTTAGTGAGGCGTTCGAGGTTGGGTTAGCTTATTCGGTATACCTATGAATAAGAGTCCAATTTTTATATTTTGAACTTGTTCTAGTCCAAAAATTGGGTATTTCGCGTTATCCCTATTGAAGATGCAGAGAGCCTAACGGGAGAGCTCACGGGAAACTATCACAGAGTGACGTCATTAGTCACGTCAGCAGCGGCGAACTCAGGCATAAGCTGAGCAGCCTGTGAGTATTTTCATCAATTTCGCCTGAAAAATAGTTATCAGTTGCAAATTTCATCCCCTAAACAAATGAACGAAAGAAGAGATTATATACTACTTGAACAAGAAAAAACTTATCAATAAAACATGCAGTGAAGGCTGGTGGAAATTTTCACTGCACTAGAGGTAAAATCTAGTCCGGTATTTCCCCCCGATTCATCTTCTTTGAAGTGAAACCTCATTTACACTTCGTATTTAGTTACAGGCTCTTCACTAAACATATTTTAAATTATCACCGCATTTGTTGGACTTAGTTCAATCTCCCGCTCCTGACTGGCCAGCTACATGAGTTGCACCCACGCACAAAACACACTACGATGATTGTCGTCAAGTCAAAAAGTTTGAGCAAATAATATTCATATAGTTTCTCTCGCATCAAGAATATAACACTGAATACATTATTGTTTAGGATTACGAACCCAACCTATGGAGGCCTGGGGCCCAACCCCTCATATATGTACTTCGACTCGTCGGTGTGACGTTATTTAGCTACATGCCGTGCGGTCACGGCTAAATTTTATTTTTAGTCCCACTGAGTCCTCTCGTTACACTCTTTGCTTTCTGCCCTATTAGGTAAAACTTGCTTACAAACGAAAAATTAAGTAATTAGACAAGGATTCAGACCATTAGGAAATATTAGGTAGGCGAGGCCTGCTTTTCTCTTAATTAAACGCTGTTGAAAAAAAAGTACAGTTCTAGTTAGCTATAGATTAATTAGGTTAGGTGAAAAAAGTTACGTACTCGCAAGTTAGGTTAGAAGAAGCTAGGTAATGTTACGTCACAATAAGTTGGGTAGGCTGCGTTAAATTAGAAAAAGATAGACTAGGTTAGGAGTCGGTTTCGTTAGATTGGAGAAGGTAAATGCAGTACATTATAATTTAACTCATTTTAATAGAGCCTGCATCAAAATAATGAAGCATGGGCAAGAGATGTACATTAGGAGATAGGCGGGGGCTTTTTTCCTACCGGGCCTTATTTTCCTATACCACTTGGAGCTACCGTGCAGTAGGGGCGGATATGCTAAGTCGGTATAGTGTGTGACCCTTGCTTCGTCGCAAGATATGTAAAGATATTGTTCTGAATTAATAGCGAAAATATGCAAGTGAGACATGCATTTCCGGAATGGTAATTTAACTTTGGAAGGCTTACCTTGGGTTGTACGAAGGGCCGCTGGCTGTCCTCATAGACGAGAGGGTTCGACCCAACAGGCTCACGGGACCAGTAGATGCGGGACCCTGCAGGGTAGGAACTTTAAGCGTCGACGTCAAGCAGAGATATGGTGCCCTCGCTAATGATCATCAACCCTGCCTCGATAGCCGAGTATCGCTCCTGACATGAATTAAGGGAGATTTCCTAGACTAGAGTATATATATAGAGCAGGGAGGACCAACTGACCCATTCCCTGCGAAGAGCTAAGAGGTTCGGACTCCGGCCTGCTCTGAGCTACTGCTGTATTGACAAAATAAAAATGAATGTGGGAAGTCTATAGCGAGTTGCAGTTGTTACACTAATAACTGGTTCTCTCGGCCTAAGCACCTTACCTCTACACCCTTATTCATAATCCGACGGAAAAAATCCAATGTCTCCTAGGACTAGCATGTTTGAATAGTGAAACAAAGACAAGTGCATTTGTTATGCTGCAACACACTTGGAGGACACTAACCGCTGGAGCGCTTCTTCAGATCCAGCATATCGAAGGCGATGTCGGAACCACCAGCCCCAGCTTTGGTGAGGGCCCAGGCCACCACTGCCAGGTCGTACGGGTCAGTGAGGCCAATTAGTTCCCGCTCCAGGTACCTGTGCAAAGCCCTCGTGTTAGTGTATCCCTCTCTGTACCCTATCCTTAGTACCATAAGCTATTGAAGGCAGTATGGAAGTTTACCAGTTTGTTCAGTTCATATTGTTCAATGAAATCCGTGAAGGGGCAGTGTACCTATGAAACTAAAGTTTTGCGCATCTCACTGTCCTTACATGTCCATGAGTGTATAGACTATTACTATTATACTATTTTGATACGGCAGAGCTCTACAAAGCTTTAGCGTTAGGCAGTGGGGACTGAAAAAGTTTACCTTCTTGGGGACCTCCCTATAATAGGTTGTAATTATTTTCCTACCCTGAATACCAATTAAAAAGAGCGCCATTCGCAGAACTTCAGCAGCTCCATGTGTCTCCAAATGCATGGGTTCGATTCAGCATATTATTATCATTGCCTTGCAAAACAAGCAGATTTCTCTCGACATTTGTATGGACCATTGAAGACAAGACTCACGTGACGGCTCTGGCGGCGGCACCGCTGGCCGCCACCCGCAGGTCGCTCTGCAGGGTGGGCAGCACGTGCACGAGCGCCAGCAGCGCGTGCGCCGTCAGGGTGATGTTGCGGGACCGGTCCGATGGCACCCACGCCAGGAACGACTGCAACACAGACGCAACATTCGTTACATGAGCGTAGTACAAACTGTTCGATATGGAAGCGTTTGGTATAAGAAATTAGAGTAGACAGCTAGCAATGCATAGATGCACCGTCAAGCCCATTTCCATAGAGCCACCGAGATCCAGACTCCAACTCTGTATAAGCTATTACCGTTCGGTGTGGCTGGCACCACAGCAGATCGCCTCTGCATGCAGTACTAGCTTAATGGGACGATATAACTTTGTCTAAGTTAGTGCAGAGTCCTGATACGTTCTTTTCAATACTGATCAAATACTTTGATTTCACCCACACGAGAACTCTGTACCAAACTTCCAGTTTTTGCTATCACTCACCCTGGGGTCGACCTTGGGGTTGAGGGGCTGGTGGTAGTGCGGGGTCTCCATGAAGCTTCCCTCCTCCGTCTGGTGGTCTAGCAGCCAGGCGGCGGTGTTGCTCAGCACCTCGCGGTCTATGTACAGGTAGTTCTCCCAGTCCTGGTGAAGCATCAGTGTGCAAATAATCTATTTTGCATGCAATATTATGACCTAATACCTGTTTTGGACATGGGTCCTGCGTAATCTCAAGCAATGAACAGCTTCTGAGATAGTTAGCACCCAAGAGCAGCTGCTGCTCTATGCATCTGCAATGAGGCAAATAGCCCAAACTAGCGGCGAGCCCATGACTCTGCAACTTGCCCTGCACTAGCTGGCCAAACTGTGGCTAAATCGCATGACTGCGATATGTCGAGCATTCCGAAACACAAACTCTGCTGGAGGGTACCCGGCCAACGGGAGGTAACACAACTATCCGGTCATAGACCGCAAAAGTATTTGACTCTTAGGTCCAAAAGTGGCCTCCAACGCTCGCCGCCAAAATGGAAAAATAGAATTTTCTCAAGAGCTATTATGAACATGTCCAGACAAGGTCATGCAGGCAAGCGCCCAAGTCCGTCCCCGAAGTATCCAAGATACTTTCTCGGCAAGAAAAATATTTGGGTACCTTGGAATGAAAATCCCATTTTTCCGTTGCCGACTTTTGGCCGCCAGCGTCAGACCTAAGGGTCAAGTACTGTTGCGGTCTATGGTTCGGTCCTCCGTTATAGAGACAATGCTGAACTATCAGCCAAGTTCAGGGTCGTGATACTAAGACAGTCAAGCTTTGCACAGCTACAATTAGCGACACAGAGCCACTGACCTGGAAGTCCGCAATCATGAGCGTCTTGAGCACGTGAGCTGTGAGCCACACGCTCGGCTCGTCTCCAGGGAAGAGCGAGAAGGAACCGTTGGGGTTCTGGTAACGAGCGATGGCGGCGTAGTGCACACCGACGGCGTTGAGCACCTGCAAGGTATGGCAGTTAGCGGTGGGACTGGTGGAGTAACGGCCGCTATAGCAGTTCTCTAAAGAAAGAAAATACCTTGCGTCTGGAGAACTAATGTTGTAATTCACTAGTGGACACTGAATTTAGACCTACAAGTGATACTGGGCAGCAGGTAAGGATCTTTAGACGTTTGTCATTGCCATTCCCGGTATAATATAATGTTACATCGCAAAACTTCCCTAAATACTTGCAGTGCCCGTGCTACAGGAACGAACACTGACGAAATATCAAAAACAGTACGGCAGCTAGTTAGGAAAAATTACCTGATAGACGAAAAGGGTCTCTTATTTTTGGAATAAAAAAGTGGATACGATGAAACTTCAGTTGAATGAATGGCAGAAGTCAGCGACTGGTTGACAACGGTACACACCAGCTAAAATATCCTTCACTTTTCAATGTGCGTACTACAAAATCACACTCGTAATGGGGCGGCTAGTGGAAAAATAGAGCACTCTCAGAGCGCACACGTCCGCCAAGGATGGCAGCGGTAACGAAAAATTCAATTTGGCTCTGTAATTAAGATTTTCATTGTATTAATACCAAAACATAATCAATTGTGCCGCTTGACAGTATTAAGAGCTTCTATAATTTCTTGAAGATCCGTTCATAAATTTTTGAGTTAGGTTGCTAATAAACCTTTTAACAAACATCAAATACACAAACGGACCAACCGATCATCACCAATATTTAATCCCTATACTTTATAACGTTCACAATAATTTCTGTAAATTTCATAAAAATCCAGCCACAACTTTTTGAGTTATTGTACTAAAATCGAGCACAGTGACAAACAAGCTAACGAACAAGTAGGTACGTCATCACAAAAATGTAATCATTTACTCTTAGTAATATACCGAACAACTCATGCAAATTTTATGAAAATCCGTTGATTACTTTTCAAGTTATGGCGCCAAAATAATAGGCAGACAATCAAACAAACAAACGGTTGGACAGATCTTTATCAAAAGTTAATCATTCGTTTCTCCTAACATACCTAACAATCCATGTAAGTTTCGTCAAAATCTGTCGACAACTTTTGAGTTATCTTGATGACACAGAATAATAGACAGGCAAACCCAACGAAAACATAACCTCATTGGCGGAGGTAATGAACTTGATAACTGATGTAAATTTAATGAAAATCCGTCCTTAGCTGTTTGAGTTATGCCACTAAGAAAAATTGGCAGAGCAACAAACAGATGAACTCATTTCCACCAAAAGGAAATCATTTGTTACTGTTATCATGCTTAACAATCCCTGTAAATTTTGTAACAATTCGCTGTACTAACTTTTTGAGTTATCTTGGTGACAGACAAGGAGACAGACAAAAGACAGAGAAATAGACAGACAAACACGACAGAGAAATAACCTCCTTGGTGGAGGTAATAATGCAATCTGGTATCGCGGAAACTGTCTCATGAGTTCCTGGGAGTGACTTCACAGAAGTGATTTGTTGAGTATTCTGAGTAGTCTTGTGTTTAGCTATGCCTCACTTTGTGAGTCATCTCCTGAGACAGCTGGTTGGTGAGGCGGAGGTAGTGTAGAGACCAGAGATTGGCAGCAAAGTTATACGCCTCAGCCTCAGCGCCCATGAGCTCCATACCCAAGAGGCAGTTGGTGTTCACAGGCACCTCAGGGAACGCAGGACCCACCACATCACCTGCCCAGTGGTAGCAGTGAACTAGATGCTGGTAGTGAGAACTTAGGTTGTTGACTGAATCTAACCATTTGTATACATAAGAGATAAATATCCATCGTATTATTCTATAGATATATCACTCCCAGCGCACTACACAGCTCCAAGTCTCACCAGTAACAGAGATGTGGCCAGCAGGTGTGCTGTAGATGTAGCGCCGCTTCAGGGAGTACGGGATGATAGGCGACTCGTCCAGGGAGATGTCCAGGAACTCGTACACGAGGCCTCTGTTCTTCAGGTCCAGCAGACGCGAGGTGTGCTTGCCTATAGTGGCGCCCTGGGGAGCCATGCGGTTTGTCAGAGAGGTCATGTGAATGCAAGATGTACTTCGGTGGATATTTTATTGACACCGTGGTGCTGTGTCTACTGCAAATATTATGGCACCAACCCAAACTAGCACTAACTAGAGTGATCACTACCCTAATCTCTTCAGTTCTGCTCGTATCAGCAGTCACAACTAGTACCTCTAGTGGTACTAGTATCACCACCACACCACCACCGGCAGCCCTCACCTCAGCTTGCACGTCAATGGTGGCGCTGTCGCTGTCTGTCTGCATTTGGGTGGCCCCCGTGACGGTGATCTCGACGGAGCCCATGCCGGTGAAGACGATGGGGATACTCACGTCCCGGTACTCTCCGGGTGCCAGCTGCCACGCGGTAAGGGTGAGTTAGATGCAATTACGACCCTATCAGGGCTACCTTGCATAACCCTATAAATGACTGCTGTCACCAGAAACAAAATAAATAAAGGTAATTTGTTTGCATGCGGTTGCCGAGTGGGACACGGTCTTGAGCGGTCAGGGCCCCTGGCGTAATTAAAGCAGGTCTCTGTGCTGTGATGCAGGTGACCCTGACATTGTGACTGTAACCTGCGTCTCTTACTAGTGATTGTAACTATGTAAAAGTATAACGTACTTTTCGGCCCCTTCGGGGATCAGCAAAATTGGTGGAACAGAGACGAGATATTCCTTTGCAGTGCCAGGGACGCAACAGCGGACTGCCGCACAAGCTGTCGTTCTGCTACACAAACTTGAAATAAACTTGCCACAGGTAACTTAAATAATTTAAAACTATATCATATGAAAACTTAGGCTTTTATCTGAATAGTTGAGTACTTTTAGGAGCAAGCAAAGTACAATACATAGTGTGCTATATGCAGGATGAATATTTTTTTACATCATCTGCTGTTGAGATGCCTGTATTATATCTACTAGCGCAGTACTCGGTAGTAACTTCCATTCGTTACGTTAGCATTTGTGGTAGAAAAATTACTGTCTTTTACCCTTCATAACATCGAAAATATATACCTCGTTCTTGCGGGAGTTTACCAGTATTTTACAATTCCGTTAGTTGCTATCGCCAGGGCCGTACGTAGCCCGCCAGGGCCGTAGTAGCCAACCTTTGTGGCTTAGAACGATCTCAATTCACGGCTGTACGAGTTTACAAACTTAATGTGTTAGCACCGATGTTGTCTTCTCTCCAGCTGTGCCATACTCCGAGTATTCTAAAATGCATTTCAAGTCTTTGCGGCTATCCTTACCCACACCAGATGCTGGAACTCGCCCTCGGTAGTCTTGGGGTTGTAGGCCTCAGTCTTGCCGTTCTCCTCCACCACAACGGTCCGGTATTGGTCCGACTGAGGCAGGATGATCATCACGCCCACGATGCCGGAGTGGAAGTTAAAGACGCAGACGCGGAGGCCGACCTGCTCCCACATCCGGGCCACCTTAGGGGCCTCCAGGGTCAGCACAAACGGGCCAGCTGAATCAAACTGAGAACAGAAATTCTGATAGATAACAAGACAGAGATAGGACGATAGAGGCAATGAACATAGCCTACAGGCAGCAATTATATGTACTCATCAGAATGCAACAAATTGGTCCATCCCACCATCATATGCGTTGGGACAACGCCTGAGATGGCGAACCCAGACTGTGGACTGGTGTCCCAACTGTGCTGCGCGGACTTTCCTGCGCAACGCCGGTCTAAATCATTGTTGGCTGCTTCTCGTCGATGAAAAGTTTGAAGATTACTAGCATTTTTCCGGTGCTTCTTATATTTATAATATTGAGTTCATGCGCTTCTTAATAGGTCAGCCCAGATATCCAAACCTTATCTCTAGGGGCACTTTGGCAATTGCTCAAGTACTGCCCGTGTAGAATTCCTGTGTTATTTACGGAACAGCGGAACAAGCGGTAAAGGAAACGCGTGTTACTGAATAGCGCCTCCTGGACACATGAGTGCTCGGCTCAGTTCATATTAGCCAGAGCAGATCCCGGGCGCTCACGCACAAGTGACGCAAGCAGGAGACATAACATAACAACGACAGTTCAATACATAATAATGTCACAAAGTATTATAATTATCATTTATGAAAGTTTTTACCGGGTGATGTATGACAATAAATTTTTGTGGCCTCCGTCAGCTAAGCTAATTAGAGAAACGTTACCAGATTTGTGCTGAAATTAAAGCTTTGGAAAACAGTATTATCTCTAATGGATGAGACAGCTAGTGTCCCCCAATTCCAATTCAGCGAACGCAGAACTTACCGCAATTTTCTGCTGCAGGAGTCCCAGGCCCAAGTTCTTGCCGACAGCGAACATGTTCACCACCCAGTTCTGGGGCCGCTTGGGGATGGGGAACACTTGGATTTCAGAGCCCTCCTTCCGCACGTCCCGCCAGGCCCAGTCCCCATGCTCGGGATCGTAGAACCTGTGCATGCGACTCAGGCGGTGTAGCCTGTAGTTGCGCAGGGGATCCACATCAACGGGGCCTGCGGTACATAGGGAGTAACTTATTGGGGCAATCTATGGTACAGAAGAGTGTGGCGCGAAGGCCGAAATTTGTCTCTTGCCCTAAGTCATAGTGACAGTTTATGATCTCATTCTAGCCTGCACTCTAGTTTGTAGGTGGATAGTGTACTTAAAATCTCCCCTGGTGAGGCCGAGCTAAAGTAAGTAAAACCAACAAATATGTACTTCGGGAGTACATGGGCGAGTCACTGACCATTGCTGCACGCAGCAGTTCCTGCCGCACTTGTGCGTACCAGCAGCCTAAACTCAACGTATGCAAGGCATAGTGTCGAGCGCAAAAAAATACCGTGCAATCATATTTTCTTTTCCAGAAGGCCGTGTTAACTGGCATGCTTCCAGAAAGGAGAAGATGTGAACTTTCCTTCCACACGAAACATATTGCGTTTGACAGTCTCGCTGTGCTAATGCGTCCTTACGTTCCGCTCTTTTGGAGTATTTCAGCAGTAATTTAAAGTCTCCGCCGAAAAGGCAAATGATAATATTTAGGTCTTATGAAGATTGGTGACTGCTCTCACTACCGCAGTAGTAAAATTTTACAAATATAACTTGAAGATAGCCCTAAGAGAATATATCTTGAACGTAGCATTATGAAGTGCCATTGGTCAACTGAAAACTAGTCAAATTACCTGCAAACGTACGAAGCTATATATAGTACCTACGGCGTTGTGGACAGTAGAGCCTAAACTGCTAATATTAAGTTAGGTGGGACTCACATCCGGCCTCATCGGAGCGATCGGGACAGTCGTAGAGTCCGTCACAACGACGGGACAGAGGGTAGCAACCTCCAGTGAGACAGGTCAGGTCTGCATCAGGACACTCTGCCGCGTCTGTACAGGGGAGAAACGAAATTCTGATGGTAGCTTGCACTCACGTTTGACCGCACTTACTTCAACATTCGATTTCCTACCGCCTCCAGTCTTTGTTACAACAACGTTACGCTAATGCCAACAGCCCCAATGCAAGGAAATACCAAAAATCGACGAAGGCCGAAGAGGCTGACAGCTGCTGATGCATATGGATTATTATTATCTACAGGGATTTCCCGCCTTATTCAATGCCAGGACGTTATAACAGCGAGCTATTCATTCACTAATTCAAGAAGTAGGTAAAGTATTACAGAGTTGAAAGATTGGAAATGTGTCATTCGACGGTAGGTGGATATGGATGCAGTGTCAGTGCTGCGGGCACTGACCTACTCAGAATACAACCGGAGGCCTGAGGCGTGTTGCAATGAGACGTTGGTGTTACCCTCATGGGTTAGCAAGTCTCACCCCGTGCGGCGGTGAATGCGACACGTGTTCTTAGCCCCCCCCCCCAAAAAAAAAAAACTGTTGCGAAATTTGCACAACACTCATACATAAACATTTCTGGCGGAGCCCAATCTTCGTTGTATTTTAGAATAACAGTTGAGACACTACGAAAAAGTGCTTTAAATGTATAAATTGAACCGATATTGGGCAGTCATATTATGACTCCTTTATTTTTACTATAACGGTCAGACAACACTGTGAACTTGCAGCGAAGGGCAGACAAGACGTTTTGTGGAGTAAATATTGTTTAAAATAACAGTTTGTGAACAAAAATTGTGCGGTGGTATGCATTGCGACCCCTCACCCTCTACTGACACGGAGACTCACTATAGTTCTCTGCTTATCTAGTTAAGTTCTGCACGATATATGTCATCGATGACGGTAATAGTCCGATATTCTGCCCACTTCAGTGCTCTACGCCATTTCTTTCCAGCCCCGAGGTACATTGCTGCAGTGCGATAAGGGAACCCGTTTCTGGGGGTAGTGGATGTTCTGTGTGAGCAGAGGTACCCATTCCATAGCGGGCTAGAAGACCTGTACACTTCATTACATGACTAAAAAATAAATAAGAAAACTTTCAATATTACTGGCATATGTTCACCGGGCTAATAAATTGAACGCTTTGAAAAGGCTAGAAAACACGGGCGCAGGCAATTTCACGGCATCTGTTAACTGTCGTGTAGAAAAGCAAAAAATATAGAGCCGCGTTAAAACCAGCTGTAAAGCAAATCAGTCCATCAACTCATAAGGAGATGGTACAATGAATGCATAGAAATCTTTACGGAGGGAAATAATCCCAAATAAAAGAGCTCACTGCTTCAAGAGGCACGTGAGACCATCCCTCCCCTCCGTTCCGTCGGCCTGACTCTGTTGGTAGAATACCCCAGTGGACCCTCCGCACCGTCTGCCTGACTTTTGGTAGAACATCTCTGTGAACCCTCCGTACCGTCAGCCTGACTCTGTTGGTAGAATACCCCAGTAAACCCTCCGTGCCGTCTGCCTGACTTTTGGTAGAACACCTCTGTGAACCCTATGTACCGTCNCGTCTGCCTGACTTTTGGTAGAACATCTCTGTGAACCCTCCGTACCGTCAGCCTGACTCTGTTGGTAGAATACCCCAGTAAACCCTCCGTGCCGTCTGCCTGACTTTTGGTAGAACACCTCTGTGAACCCTATGTACCGTCAGCTTGACTCAGTTGGTAGAATACCCCAGTGGACCCTCCGTACCGTCTGCCTGACTCTGCTGGTAGAACACCCCAGCGTCGGTGAGCAGCAGCAGACCAGAGAAGGCGAAGGTGCTAGCTGTGTCGGGTCCAGCGATCGCTGTGGGGAAGAACCGCACCTTGGACCCTGAACCATCGCGGGACCTGCAGTGGTAGATTGACTTTTACTGTAATTTGTTATAGTAGTACAAACTTTACGTTTGGCCTCACAGTTTTAACCGTTATTACTTAGTTTCGAATGGGCTCGATATAAAAATCTTGAAGTCTGGGACAATTTTTATTTTTGTATACCATAGATCAGGATTCGAGAGGCGCAAACGTTGACACCATGCAGTTTGGCGGAGCAGTTGACTACAATGCCATTTTTGGTAAGGGTGAGTTCTTCTCACTTCTAAAAACACTAGGATATTCTTAAGCAAAACTGCACAGTGGCAAACATGAGAATTTTAGTTGCGTGTCACATCACACCCTACGCGTGCGACAGTACCCCCCAACACATGCCAGAACACACAGGAAGCAAGAATCATACCTCGTGGCGGCACGGCGAATATGCGGCACGGGAATGTCAGCATAAGCGAAGTCATCCTTGAGCCGATAATTTGCTGGCTTCCTCTGCTCGCCGGACGACTGGATGCTCTCCTGCGACAGCCTGGCGTCCTCCCCTAGGCCCATCATGCGGTGCAGGACTCGAGCCTCGTCCAGGTCGTGCCCAGCGTCCAGGAAGTTGGTCTCCTCCCACAGAGACGACACGCCGAAAAATGATCCTTTCTCGCCCAACATTTTCAACTCAGAAGATCCGCCGGTGTGATCCTTGTGGTCATTCCAGCGGATTCCAACCTGCAATGTGAAGATGAGTCGTCACAGTTTGCGTGCGTGGCGTCAGCTCTGTCTGCAGTACCGAAGTCTTGACTGCGCATGAGTCAAGGATGGAGCTAAGGTGGGTACAAACATTATGCCCTTCTGAACAATCTGACAGTTGCTAACGAGCTATTTGTTCCCCGAATCTAAAGCCATCCAGATCAAGGAGGTTTGATAGAAAGGACCGTTGGCTGGGCAAACCTAAAGTGGCAGGGCTCCCTCCTCCCTATTGAAAGTTTGCTTCTTGGTCCAGATAAATCACATTATTGCATTAATCTCTAGATATAAGCCTGACTATTGTTCTTGCTGTTCAAAACAATTTATTTCATTATCTTAGCTTCGCTTCAAATGTTTTAGATCTTGAGAAGTTATCATTTCACCATCACTGATACACTAACATTGATATCGTAGCTAAATATTTATGGCCCGTAGAAATCTTTAATTAGTTTAGTCAATGCAATCTGCATCTGATTTGGCCACTGCTGACCATAGCTCACCTCATGCCTCCCCAGCGGGTTGACAGGAATGGCCACAGCGTGGGAGACCACCTGTCCATCGCCTGTGACCGCCCACACCAGCACACGGGCCACCGGGGCCATCTGTAAGAAAGCAATAGTGAATTATATTAATTATTAGCAATATATGTGTGGTGAGCTTATGTTACACTTTTTTGTCTTGCTTCGTCGTCATGACACCACACAAAACAGGCACACAAGACCGGAGGGCAGGCGCAGTCTAGCACGTGACGTGCAGTGCTTTAGTGCACTATAGCACAGAGGAATAATATCAGTGTCTGACGTGCTGATACTCATCTGCTGCTATTGGCCGAGAGAATTATAGAAGCAAATAAAACTACTGTTTCCCTTGTACCTAGTAATTCTCTTGTAAAGAGCGAAGGTAAATGGTTGTTATTTCTCGGGTAGGCGAATGCCAGAGTAGAGAATATAGAAATTCTCTGTAAAATTCTCAATAGCCAATATGTTTGTACTAACACTACAGGCAACACCCACCTCACCGCCAGTATAGTGACTCTGTCCATGTCTTCACATGTACTTAAAATTAAGAGGTGCGTGGAGCACCACTCCACAGACACGAAGAGTACGCACCTCCGTGGAGGCGGGGATGGTAAAAGTGGTAATTGATGGCACGAAGGCGTCCATCACGGCCTCCCTGTCGGAGTACAGCGCCATGCCTTCTCCCACCACCTGTGAACCGATAAGACTGCAGTTCCGTCCAGCAACTTTACACTTATAGTATTTATCTATCTGCTACAACTGATTATACTAACGCAACAACCATCCTACTGGTTGCAGTTTTCCCTCAGACATTTGACGTTTTTTACCTTGACATAACTGCAATAGCTTAGAAAGGGACAGATCCTAGGTTTCGGCTCCTCTCTGGGATCGGGTTGGTTGGTGATCTGTTGCCAATCTTCCAAGTTATTCTTAGAATTATAACTCATTACCATGACGCTTAGTATCAGCATTAGGTCTTAGAAAATGTTCAGTATCACATATGTTAGCATGACCGGGACCTTGAAGAGATCAGAAGCTGCTATTACTGACGATGCAGGACTGTGCCTACCATGAGTGGAGTATGATACGCAGACACCAGATGTAATGCTCACACTATGGAAGCAATTAATCCTTCTGAGAATAGAATACTGTTCCCCACTTAGGATGCCGAGTGCAAGAAAAAAGCTTGAACAACTTGAAGGTATCCAACGATCGTTCACGGCCAAAATTCGAGGCATGCAGGAGTACGATTACCACAAACGACTCAGCTGTCTCCACTTGTATTCAATACAG
>LQNS02020120.1:5124438-5140987 GCA_001587735.2 Parhyale hawaiensis | reverse complement strand
TTACCAACTTCGATCCTCCCACCTGATGAGCTGGAGAACAGCGAAACGCGCGTCGTGGGTACCAAAATTTCTTCAACTGCTTCTACAATCGTCATCTACATTTTGCCATCTCAAGAAAATATTTATATATATATATATTTATTTATAAACACACGAAGGTTATTCTTAGTATTAGATAGCTGAGCAGGAGAAAACTCAGCGATAACATCGCTAAAGAATATCGGCATGAGTATAAGGGGTAGTTTATATTATTATTGCCGTGTAATGTCCAGCATCATCTACGAATTTCTCTGATATAAGTTCAGCTCCAGCAACACGCAAACACACGTACATAGCCACACGTACATCCGTCCTCAAATACACAGGACAGGTACACACCTAAGTATTCGCACGCACACGCAGCGCTGCCGCACACACTCATACAGCGGATGTGAGAGAATAGTACTGAACTTCATCTTTGGGGCAGGGAATGCTCATACTGTTACAAATGTACAGCATCTGCTGAACAGATGCTTAAGAATGATGCAGTAATTGATACAGCAGAAGCAGCAAGCCAAAGTACATCCACTGTAATTGCCCTAGTCATCCACTGGCGACCTTTCTTCCGAAGCCATTTACTCAGGTGAGGTATACTCGGCGTACTCGTGCTCTTCATGAGCGTGCTTTGGAACCAGTACGATGCCGGTCAGGCCAGTACCCTCGTTCGTTCTTTCCATCATATGTAGTTGTTTGGAATGGTCTTGGTGGCTCTGCCTATGTTGGAGCGGGTATAGGCAGCTTTACGTAATCTGTAAATAGACTTATTCTGTGATCTTTAATCTTCTCTTTCTTTTTTCTCTTGCTGGCCAGGTAGCGTGAGAGTTTGTCAACCTTATGGAGTTTCCTCCGTTCTCACGTCGCCAGTCTAGTGTATCTTAATCTATACTATAATAAGAGAGCTGTCTGTCAGTCCGTCCGTCCGACCGTCCGAAGCCTTATTTTCCCCCTATCTAATACTGAAGAAAAAAATTCCAAGACGCCTAATTTTTTTCTTGCCAAACTGTATCCAAGATACGTGCCCGGGAATTCCCGCGGCTGTGAAGTCCTGGTCACGGGCCTTTGACTTGTGAACTTGGTTGCTTTTGTACCTTAGGTGGACAATGTGGAATTGGTGAAATTCGTAGACTTTGTGGACTTGGTGGACTTTGAGGACTTGGTGGACTTTGTGGGCTTGATGAATGTAAAAGTATCGTGGAATTTTTCGATGGGATGTAAGATGTTTTCGTATACATATTTTCATGACTTATTCAACAAAAGGGTTGCGTTTAGTGCACTAGTAATAATAATAATAATAAAGGCGTACGGCTCAGAGACAGAACTGTCTGCACAGCAATGTGCCTATTTCCTTTCATATTTACGGGTGAGCAGTCCCCACCCCACTTGCGGCCCTGTGGTCCATCCAGTCGAGTCAAAAAGTGAACAAATGTCCGGGTTTGCAGCGGCCTTTCGTGCTTTTGCGTTTAATTTGGGCCACAGGGCCGCCAGTGGGTGTGAAAGTGCCCACCTTCACCTGATCGCACCAAACTAAGCACATATGGCCCACAGCCTGCAGTACTCACAGCGCGTCGACCTTAAATGACGTCGTCTGCTTCGGAACGTCGAATGTGGCCCACACGAGACCCTCCTGCACCACCAGGTCGGGCCCGTGAACTTCGATCCTCTCGACCTGACGGGCAGACATTGATCTCATTACTGTCAGTGTGGAGAGGTCATAGTGTGGTGACTGGTGAGGTCATCGCTGTAAAGGTAAAATGTAAAGGTAATGTCAATTTTGACTGCATCCTCCATCGGGAAACCCACAAGCAATAGTTCATACTGCAGTTATAGGCAAACTGGCTCCAGAGGAGAAAGTACAGCTGCAACCGACCACGGGTCGTTAAGAACTCTGTTGCAATAGCGAAAAGTTCAACAACCTGCGGCTCCCCCACCTAAAGGTAAGTGCCCCCATAGCAACTGTGCATACCAAGCAGCTTGCTGGCTCAGCGCACCGGGGCCACAAAAACACGCTCACCAGGCTCGTCCCCGACTCCTTTAGCACTAGATTGCAGCATCTGGGGCCTGCTACCGTAGGTAGTGCCTAGTAGAGCTTGAGCCGCATTGGTGATGATCGTGACGTATATTACTGTACTGCGAAGTACGAACCATGTTCAACAACTCTTTCTGACAGAGTAAAGAAAACAAAATTGTTGTGTGCTTCGATTAAATTCTTATTACCATTTTGCCAAATTTTTTGAACGCGGCTTCATAAACATACAGAAACGTACAGCTGTACCAGTGCTACGTCCTTCGTACAGCTGTACCAATACTGCATGACATGAGACGTTACTCTTAGTACCTTGAGCGTCATCAGACGACGTCTAGTGAGTTATTCTCCAAGCGCACGACGCTTATATCTGCTTTTTAAACCATTCTGCTGAAATTAATGAAATTCCAGAACATTATTTCATTCCATAATATTAACATTAGTGACATTTGAAATGTGCCGCTGCCTTTAGTTCAGTAGCTTCATGCTTCGGATATTTTATTGCCTCTGCTTTCCTGCTATCTTTGAGGTTCAGTCTTGGGTTACTGTATAGTCAAATCTTTCCTGACTGCATTAAAACAGAAACTTAGATTTTAGTCAGCACACAAGCCTAAGATTATAATAGAAAGAGAAGCAATGGAGCAGAATCGGCCCAGCGTTGGTGCCAGGAGAGCCTCCTCACCGTACTGCTGCCTCCAGAGCTGCTGAGGGTGACAGAAAGGGTCGCGTCCTCCAGCTCCTCCTCACCGAACGGGTGCTGGTCCGCGTACGAGGCAAACAGCTGCAGGGGGGGGGGGATTACGTCACGTTAGGGCAACTCTCCCAGTGGACAGCTACAGAATATTTACAGTCAATTTTTTGTGTTTGTGTATGTTAACTCATATTATTAAACGACGAGCTGTTCCAATTTAAGGTTGTGAGTTCACTCGATATTTAAAGGCGGTACGGGGCAACATTAATCTTATGCAATGAGTGAAGCACAAAATGGATCTTAGGAATGCGCCGCACGTTACTGTTCTTTGGTGGAGATTCATGTTTTATATTTTATGTTATTGAACATTATTATTGAAGTTTTATGCTCTAAACGTAATTTGCTCCATGTACAGATACCGCGTAGACCAAAATTAACGGTACATGTATCAACCTGCTGCTAAGGTGTCACTTTAGTATAATTATTTCTTTTTAATTGTTCTGCTCACGGAGCACAATGTCAGTGTTTAGGAAATAAAGTACTCCTACACTATAACTACTAATCAATAAAGTATGCAATATATAATGCATTTTCTACCTGCGACTCAAAATATACCAATGACTGAACTACGAGTCTCCAGGAACTTCATAAGCAGGTGAGTTAAGTGAGTCACAGCAAATGACTCACATGCACAGTGACAGGCATGCCAGGTATGAATATGAGGGGCTGGTCACCAAGGATCTGCAGCCTGGCCTCGTCATGCACAACCCTCGTCACCGCCCAGCCTCGGATGATCCGCCACCCAAACACGTCCCCCACGTCCGCCACCACCCGCAGGCTCAGGTCCACCTCATCGCTGGGTGCTGTAGCGGTCACCAGCGCCTGCACGTCCAGCTTGAAGGGGTGCACGCCCCTGAACTGCAAGTAAAGGTTGCCATGTGAAGCTTATGGAAAGACTAGGGGGCTCATTGTAGAGGAGCAGCAAGCCACTGAAGAACTTCTGGGAACTTCTTCATTTTTTATTACTTGTCAAATCCGAGGTACATTTAGCACGAAAACTTTTTGTAAGCCACAAAGCAGATAATGTCCACAAAGCTCCTAGAACTGATGAAACAGCTACGTAGCATGTTAAAGAATAATTCTGCAGAGAAATTAAGCAATATCTAGAGTATAAATTTTTGAAAGTTCATTCGTCGGCGTCGACAGTCCATTGAGAGTCCATTTGCAAATCATTTAGAGTTCTGGGATGAAGTCTACGGACATTGCAACCATGATTTAATTACCTACCTTCTGTAGGCTGTACAGTATCACTAGACCGTAGGCATGTATAGTGTCCATGTAGGTATAGGGAATGACAGAGATAAATACAGCCAGTGCTTGAAAATATTTTTTATGCAAGCAATATTGATGTTGTGAGTTGTGTAAACGTAGTAGTACTTACGTCGTACAGGAACTCTTTGTAGACGTCAGTGAACTGGGTATCGTTAGGTACGGAGTTCTTGGCATGGTACGCAGACTGTACCACGAGGGAACAGTTACCGTACACGTGCCGCCAGTTCGTCATGTTGGCAACTATGACACCTTCGAGGTACTGGTCGACAGTTTTGATGGTGTGGGGCAGTCGGACGAACACCTGCGACGGGTAACAGATTTGTTAGTGTCTTGCAGAGCGTCACTTGCTTGAGGTTGAACTTTTTCTTGCTGAAGAACAGCAACCTTAAAGCAAACTTATGCTTGGTGATAGTGGTCGTTTCTACAGCTAGTAGCACGTTAGGCACGTTAGTGTATATTCTATGGTATTATTATCATATTAGAAACAAAATTAAAAAAAGCAGTATTATATTATTAAATACCTAGGACAATAAAAATGGTATTTTTGTGGCTACTATAGGAAACACTTAGAACTGAGGCTAAATCCTAGAATCGCTAGGGTGAGTTATTTGATATTCAATGGTGTTTATTCTCTCTCTTTCTACACCAAATGTCGCACCAACAGTTCCTTCTGACCGCATTAACAAACCCGTCCAACACAATGTGCGTATTTTGCACAACTTGTGTTTACTCACCTCGAACCTGGGCCTGAAGTATTGCTCTACGAGTATGTGCTTGTCCTCCACCTGAGTGAGAGCGCGCACCCTCAGTCTCCACTGTCCCAACACGGGGTACTCGGGAAGTTCAAACGACAGTGTCACCACGCCTGTTGGGGTCACACATTGCCATACTAATAACTTGCTAACAGCTGCTAGGTGCTTTATTTACATAATACCATGTCTTCTAATGCGTGTTGAGAAGGTTCGTAAGCAGCTGCATAACCTGAGTTGCTTCAAAGCAGCAGGCATACAACAGTGAACGATACGGCTGAACATGGTCCTAGTGAGATTGGTACATAAATAGAACTGATGAAGTACCAGAAACAGGACATGATTACATAAAAGGGGACTTGATAAACAAAAACGTTCTTCTGAGTTTTAACAACCGTATCAAGTAGAACTTACGAAAATATAGCTGAGAGAATTCAAGAAACTACTTGCTTATTCCCCATTATTATCAGAGCTGTAACTTTGAAAAGGACGACTCGAATTCAACTAATGCTCCTCGACTGTTCTTTGTCTTTGTCCCCATTGATTGTTGGGTCAGCGTCTTCGCAGCAGAGGACGACTGTCAGAAATGCTGACGCTGCGGTCGTGAGCATTGAAAGACTTTATCTTCTTGGCTGGGAAACAAACATTGGACCCAAAGACAGAGAGCACAGCACTTTGCTCAGCCAGCCATCTCGAATAGAATGGGAAATTAAATCGCTTACTTTCCCACCGCTCTCAAGACTCCTGAAGAGACAGCATTTGGTAAATTTATCTTTGCTGCTCTGTTTCCCTGTCAATGAACAATATATCCTCTACGGTGCACTCATGGTATTTCCAAGGAGCCATATGCTTGACTAGATACATACCGCACTAGTAACTAGCGCTAGTTATAGCTAGGCAGTGCCACTCACCAAGGCCGGTCTGCATGGATGGCCACCTCCGCATGATACGACCGTTGGGATCCTGCGCATTACATCCAAAAACGGATTAGAAATTGATTCACAGAGCATATTTCCAATATGTCTATTCATCTACGTATAAATAATGCTCAACCAATCAACCATGTTATGCCCATATTGCAATGTCAAAACTGGAGCACTCTGAGAACGCATAGCTCCGCCAAGTAAACCAACGGTATCAAAAAATTCAAATTAGCTCTGAAACCATGATTTTTTTTTCAACTTCAGTATCTAATCATTTGTGCCCTTTGATAGTAGCTACTAACAGTTTCTGCAATTCTTTGATGAACCGTACATCACTTTTTGAGTTATGCTGCTAACATATATTATGACAAACATAAGTCAGTCATACAAACTAAACAAGCGATCTGCACTAAAATTTAATCATTTATGTCTTTTAACATTACCAACAACCCTTGAAGGTTTCATAAAGATACATTCAAAACTTTTTGTGTAATTGCGTTAACAAGCACAGCTTCAAACACAGCAACAAACCTATGAACTAACAAACAGATCATCACAAAAAATTGGTCAGTAACGCTTTGCAATATACTTACAACTCATGTAAATTTAATAAATATCCGTCCATTACTTTTTGAGTTATGGCATTGAGAAAAATGAGGCAGACAAACAAACAGATGGACGGATATTACTAAAAGTTAATCATCTGTTTCTCCTAACATGCCTAACAATCTCTGTAAATTTCATCAAAATCCGTCCGTAACTTATTAACTTAATGAGTTATCTTGATGACAGATAGAACGACAGAATAACAACAGACTAACAGACAAGCAGACAAAGCCGACGAAGACATAACCTCCTTGGCGGAGGTAATACTATAATTAGTAATGCAATGTGACTACAATCGGTGATACATTAAGAAATTGTAGGAAGTTTCCTTAGACTACAGTGAGTGTGAAATCATTAATATTGAGCAACAGAGGAGCACCACGACAATACTGGCATGCGCACACCTAACGCAACGTGACACTCACCAGCACAAAGACATCCACGGGCTCGTCGTACGGGCGCAGTTCTCTCGTTAGCAGAATAGCACGAAATCGAACTGTAGAAAAAACAACACGGATATATAGTACAGTGTCGCCAACGATTCTTAAACTATTTGTTTTTTCTGGTAAAATATACTTGCATGTCCAATACTTTCTTGAAGAAATTATGACCAGTCATATGTAGTCAGTTCACTTTTCTTCTTAGCGACTTCTCTCAGTCTTTCAAATAGGCTGTCTGATAAGAATTGGAAACAGGCCGGTTTACTTTCGTTGCAATTTATAGCAACTGACGTTCCAGCATGATCGTGGAGACTGAACCTGTATTGTGCTAAGAGATTTTGTTCTGTGATTACAGCTTACGCCTGTGCGAGCTCTATTGTTATTTGAAAGTTTTCCAACGGCAATAATGCAACAATGGATGTTTGCAATTAACTCACATTCCCAACTGTTCATGAAAACTGACTACATAGACCTCCTTCCCCAACAAGATCTTTAATACAACTAATCCGTCATAAGTTTGTAATCTTTTCAGAGCTAGAGTGGCCTGATATCGCCGTAATGAAGTGACCATGAAATTATGTAGTTGTATGCCTCCACCAAGCAAGGCACCGTCAACCAAAGAATCGATTGGTTCTGAAGCTATAATTTCCACTTTACCAGTACCAAAATTTGGTTACTTGTGCCTTTTGACAGCAATAACAGCTTCTAAATTTTCACAAAGATCTGTCCTTAACTTTTTGAGTAACGTTCTGAGGAACATGTAGACAAATACGCAAACAGGCAAACGACCATCACTAAAATTTAGTCATTTATATATTTTGAGATTTCTAACAGTTCCTGTAAATTTCATAGAAATCCGTTTGTAACTTTTTGAGTTATCTTAGTGACAAGCAAATAACCTTACAAACAAACTCGACAAAAACATAACCTCCATGACGGAGGCAATTATGAAAAAGTCCACACTGAGCAGCCCCAATTATACATATCAAGCCCATAAGTATATTAACTGTTTGCTCATTTTTTAGTGGGCTTCACTATGATACATATAAAGTCTACTTTGACTGTACTCTATAGTGGGGAAAAACACACACACTGGTTCGTGCTGCAGATACAAGGCAACTAGCACCAGAAAAATAACGACAGCTGCAGCAAAAAATAATGAGCATTAGTGCAGCAAATACCTACAAATATTCCTTGCATAGTTGGAGTCCTCTGCAATGCAAGTCGTTGGAGCGAGGTTTCATGGTCGGAGATTAATAAAGTCTACAGGTCTAAGTTAGGTACTTTGTGAAGAGAAATTCGAAACGGTCGTGTTACGTCGTGGCATTGCAGCGATCACCTGTCCCACCAACGTTGTAGACAGTGTCTCACCTTTCTACCCAGCGTTGTAAACAGTGTCTCACCCGTCTGCCCAGCGTTGTAGACAGTGTCTCACCTGTTTGCCCAGCGTTGTAGACAGTGTCTCACCTGTCTGCCAAGCGTTGTAGACAGTGTCTCACCTGTCTGCCCAGCGTTGTAGACAGTGTCTCACCTTTCTACCCAGCGTTGTAGACAGTGTCTCACCTGTCTGCCCAGCGTTGTAGACAGTGTCTCACCTGTCTGCCCAGTGTTGTAGACAGTGTCTCACCTGTCTGCCAAGCGTTGTAGACAGTGTCTCACCTGTCTGCCCAGCGTTGTAGACAGTGTCTCACCTGTCTGTTCAGCGTTGTAGGCAGTGCCTCACCTGTCTGCCCAGCGTTGTAGACAGTGCCTCAAGTGTCTGCTCAGCGTTGTTGACAGTGCCTCACCTGTCTACCCAGCGTTGTAGACAGTGCCTCACCTGTCTGCCTAGCGTTGTAGACAGTGCCTCACCTGTCTGCCCAGCGTTGTAGGCAGTGCCTCACCTGTCTGCCTAGCGTTGTAGACAGTGCCTCACCTGTCTGCCCAGCGTTGTAGACAGTGCCTCACCTGTCTGCCAAGCGTTGTAGACAGTGCCTCACCTGTCTGCCCAGCGTTGTAGACAGTGCCTCACCTGTCTGCCTAGCGTTGTAGACAGTGTCTCACCTGTCTGCCCAGCGTTGTAGACAGTGCCTCACCTGTCTGCCCAGCGTTGTAGACAGTGTCTCACCTGTCTGACCAGCGTTGTAGACAGTGCCTCACCTGTCTGCCCAGCGTTGTAGACAGGTCTGGACGGCTGTATGAATATTGTTAAGAAGCTGGCACTGAATGTGAGGTTCGCGCGCTCGGAGAAGATCAGCCCTCCGTCAACATTCTCTCTACCCTCCACCCGCAGCACCCAGCGGCCTGAGATGCTCGCCTGCGGCACCTGTTGAAAATTTACACCTCATATATTTTCACCTTCAGGAGTTTTGGCCTGTCTGGCTATTTGAGCAGCACCTGATTTGCCTGCTCTGCTGCATGTGTGTAGTACATATTATCGATGGCATATGTACAGGATCGCCGTTGTATAATGGTTTAGTTCCCGCCTCTGGATCAGCAGGTCCCGGGTTCTAATCCTATAAGCATCACTGGTTCACGGAAGGAAGGGCATCGGGTGAATTAATGGCCTAAGCTCTAGCAAAAGTTCTGGTCCTAGCTGGGCACCGTCCGACTCCGTAATCCTTACTTGGGAGATGCGGGAGATCGTGACGTAAAACCGATTCAGATGTACAACTTCATATCTCTGACTGCTATGCCTTAAGATTTGCATGACGTACACGGGCTTAGCTCTATTTGAAGCATTTTACTGGCATTAACTAAATCCAGGACTTTGCCCTGAGCGTCCTGTTCATTTCTCTATAGAGCAAGAAGGATTTTATTAGGCATTTCAAACAACAATCCCTGGGCTCTGACAGACTACACTCAAACTGGTGCGCTAAATTGCTGAAACTTACCCTCACTACGGAGCCTAGCAATACAGGGCCTCGGTTGAGCGCTTGGGTCGCATGGGTGTTGTCAGTTCGCATGTGGTGAGCGAGATAATCTATTTCTTTCCTAAGTTTTTCCCTGAAAGAAATTTCAGTCCTAGGCTTTCGATTCGCTGCTCTGAATGGAGCTTTAAAGGATTGTCATAAGCTTATCACGCTTCCAGCAGCCTCTCATATACTGCTGCATTAATTTAAAAGAAACAAAGCGAAACCACACGACTGAAGTTATGGACGGTTAAGGCTTCGCGGTTTACATGGTTTCGATGACAAGGAGCGCATCAGAGGAGCTTTTCTTGACTCGACAATATAAAGCTGTACCATAGCCCTAGACCCTACTAGACTTTTGCTCTGGCTCTAATGCGATACTTGCTGTAGCCCCAACTAGACCCTCACTATGGCCTCTACTAGACCCTTACTGTGGCCCCAACTAGATCCTCGGCCCCAGCTATCAGCCCCCCCCTCCCCACGGCATATCCACCCCAGCAGCCAGACGACCCACCCATGAGTGACATATCCAGCGCCGTCGTTACACGCTCACTGAATGCAAATTCAGTGCGAACATTTCACGGCCGCCGCACGCGCAGTGACAGACATAATGTGCACTGCGTAATGGGGAGCATCCGTGGTGGTGATGGTGGAGGGGGGTGTGGTGTACAGGGGAGTGCTAGCAGCTGGCAGACGTGGTGGCGCACCACCAGGCCCATTTGAAAACAAAATGGCATGAGGTGGTGGTGAAGCCTGAAAGAGAGACGAGCGACTGGATGCAGGTATCACATAGGATTCCACAAGGTAGCTTGCTTGGCCCACTTCTGTTCAGGATTTACATCAATAACCTCTATCATAATATCAGTAGTAAAGTGAGTTAAATTGGCGGATGATACTGACTATACCATCTTGCCAGTAAAAGAGCTGAGTTCCAACAAGACCTTGACCCCCTCGTGGAATGGAGCACAACATAGCAGATAAACTTTAACGTCGACGAATGTTCAGTAATGTACTTAGGGCCAAAGAACTCCTCAACCCAATTGAAAATGAAGGGGTTAGAACTGGCAGCTGTCACCCAACAACGTAACTTGGGAATAACTGCATGTTACAAACAAATTACAACACTATCAGCAAACTGATAGGAGT
The DNA here is from genome assembly GCA_001587735.2 of Parhyale hawaiensis. Taxonomy (NCBI): domain Eukaryota; kingdom Metazoa; phylum Arthropoda; class Malacostraca; order Amphipoda; family Hyalidae; genus Parhyale; species Parhyale hawaiensis. The sequence continues at coordinate 5,130,147 of LQNS02020120.1, read as the reverse complement.
GTGAAAATGTAAAGCAGAGAACTGGGATTCATCATCAGAAAATTTGAATATAGATCCAAGGACATCATCATTCCCTTGTACGAGGCGCGAGTGCACCCACACTTAGAATTTGCTGTTCAATTCTGGAGGCCACATCTGTGCGAAGATATCGATGACATAAAGACTCCAAAGCAGAGCAACAAAATTGATACCCCAGCTGCGAAACAAGCGATTCGAATATCACCTACAAGAACTGGACCTGATCTCTCTCGAGCAAACACGACTCAGGGGGCAACTAATAGAAACATTCAAGTATTTGACTGGCTTCAACGACGAGCCTACAGCAGGACTTTTTGAAAGAGACTTTAATGATCGCCTGCGAAACAACGTTCAAAAACTCAAGCATAAAGCCCGAAAAACAACCACAAACCAGCAGTTCTTTTTGTATTTCATAGCGAACATTTGGAACACACTCCCCTCCGAGTGCCGGTGCGAGACAGTCTATGCGTTTCAAAATTGTCTGGACAAACATTGGGAAAGACATCCTCCACAACTTAGAATATGTCCGGGAGTCACAAAATATTAAGCTTTACAGATCAGCGTCTATAAATTGCGCTTGCGTGCATGTATGACCGACTCGTGGCCGAGATCTTCCTTTTTTCTTTCTTTTCTCTGTCATCTACATATATCGTACTAACACAATGGCAATAACTCATAGAGGGATGGAGCATAAGTCCCAGTGTCTCTGTGGGAATGGGTCTTTTGGTTCATCTACTGCCGCCAATCTAATCTAACAGAAATTTAGTGCAGTCTCTCATTGTCAGACAGTGCACGTAATACTAATACTGAGACTTCACTGTCACTACTGGTCCAGTTATATGCCCCACACACACGAGCATACTCCCGCTGCTGCTGCCCGAAGTTGGTTTAAGGCGAGATAGATCGCTAATGAATGTGAACGATAGTAATGAGCAGTAGTCGTGACAGTACGAATATGATGAGTAGTTTGTGTCTGCAGTGTGCAGTGCTGAGGCACGACAGCTGTACTGCACAGTATTATACTGCACCACACCTCCAGCCGTTCCTGCAGCTGCACCTGCAGCCACATCTGCAGTCATATCTGCAGCCACACCTGCATTTACACCTGCAACCACACCTGCAGCCAAACCTGCATTCACACCTGCAACCACACCTGCAGCCAAACCTGCATTCACACCTGCAACCACACCTGCATTCACATCTGCAGCCACACCTGCAGCGCTGCAGCAATAACCCTAATGACAGCAGCAGCAACTGGACGCCTGCACCAAAAACACGTAACAAAAATAAAAAAATAAAAAAAAATGCCCGCAGCCTTTGGCACTTTAAGCGGCCGTAATTGTGGGGTGTCAGGAACATGAGAGGAAGATTGAAGTGCTGGGGAGACCTCGCACAGCTCGGGGCCACTTTGGGGAAATTGTCGGACGATGAGGAAATCGATGATGTCGAATTTAATATAATAGACTCGTAAAGATGTCGATGCAGTTTAAAAGGGGGAAGAGCATGATGCTGAAATAAGTAACAGAGAGAAATACAGCAAACCTATTCTCGAGGGAGTCAAAAAATATATGATGGGCATGTAAGTAAATCTACATATATAATGGGAGAAGGGAAACAATTCACGATACGGTAGAAAAAAATTAAAGCTAGTAGTTAGAGCAGCTGTGCCATAACTGAGTCATTTGAAAGCTAACATTGAAGCTCTGTGCCTTTCTTATCAGTTTTTCATAAGCACATAGCGCCCGGTTGTGCTTCCTCGCGACAATGGAGATATATGTCAGTAGCGCAGGACAGTGACGCTTGTAGCAAACCAGCACCTCCTAGCATACATACGCAGGGTCAAGAAGACAATATAAATTTATTTCCCGTCAGCATCAGCAAGATATATTAAAAGCTTCATTGCGTAACGATGAGAGCGAAAGAAGCGCTGGGGGCGCAGGTCGTGATACTGACAACAAAAGAGACGTGGGATTAAAGAAAAAAAACAATGAAAAAGATGAGCCGAGTGACCTCCGTGGAGCGGCTCCAGACGCAACATATGCTGCAGGGATGCTGGCTGTATTATGAAGGACATTTCTGTAGGTTGGAGGAACCTTGGGTCTGGCTCAGTCTTATCCAGTTCCTGCTGGTTCTGCCTACACGTTATGCCTATGTTTCTTTCGTTGTCACGCCATCGCCGGATACTATTTGTTCGCTGCACAGTCTGATCATGGCCGGTCGTGTTAGAAGCAACTTGTTCAGTATGAACAATCATTGCTTCATTGCCACAGTAACAGCTCATGAACCGTAACGCGGTCCGAAGGCCTTCTTTCTCTAGCTAGATTATTGCCCACGTGCATACCTTAAAACGGCTGCATGCTTCATCTCGTGCTTGCAAACACAAGTGTGTCAACGGCAGATTAGAAGCAAACATTGCCGGTGCAGAAATTGCCCGAGGTTTGCTAGCGAATTCAACATCTTCTCAGCTTTTGAGCCAATCCAAGCAACTTTAAGTCTAGTTTTCCTGTTATCTAATCACTACCAGGACATGCAGTGCCTCAGTTTTTTCCCATTAAACGGTAGTGATTGCAACTGCAATGTCAAAAGTAGAAGATGAATTTATCTCCTGGGTACAGCGGCAATGGCATGCAGAAAACATTCACGTCGACGATCGTTTGCACGCTACAGGACCATGCAAAATTTCCAATCGCAGAGCAAAAAAACGGTGTCGAAACAAGCAATGAAATTTATTACGTTGCTAGTAACATTTCTAATTCGTGCAACTTCTAAAAGCTTTACTCTAAGGACTGGCAACTGCAAGAACCTCTCCCCCACTGCGTGTGCATTAAAATGTCGTGCCAAGCTTGATGACCCGACAGTTTTGTTCTCCCGAAATCAGCGCAGCGCACGCCATAAAAAATGTTACCTCTGCAAGAGATATTAATATTTTTTTTTGCTGTCTGTTAGCTGCATAGCCTAGAAACTTTGGATGGATCTTGATGAAATTTCAAAGATCTGTTAGGAAGGTTCCGATCGAGGAGCAGATGATTTAATGTTGCTGATGATCTGTCGGTAAGTCCTGTTTCAGTATTGCTAACTCTGCGGAGGTCTGGCCTTTCGGAGTGAAGCTCTGGTCTAAAACGTTAGCTTTTAAGCTAGTTCGCTTATTTAGTGTCCCAAGTGAAGCTTATGAGTCTGCTAAATTTGAGGCAGTTAAAATAGCTCCAGCAACATACAGCATTCGAAGAATGTGAAGTGTAAACACCTAGCCATAGACGAATGCATGAATAGATTGCAAGAGAAGGCAATAAAACCACAACAATACGTAAACTACCTGTAATTAAATAATAGCCTTGCTGAACTCAAATGGCAATATGACTGATGTTATTCCACCGTGAACTAAAATAACTAAGCTAGTTCATTTGCTGAGGTACATCCCGGCTGGTTCTGTGGGCACACTCGAGTCGCACTAACCTAACCCAGTATTGAACAATTCGGCTGCGTTACAATACTGTGCTTTATAACGCTCAATACTTCATAAGTCAGCAGGTGCAAACGTCTCTTACAATGTTAGTTCTCCGGCAGGACTACAGCAGTGGATACTCTATTCTACCAATAGAATAACATGAACAAAAAAGGGTTCATTTCAAGGCATTCTTTGCAATGACTGCAATAACTCACACATAATTTTAATATTTACAAGCACAACAAGCATACTGGGCTCGTTCTCCTAATAAGGCGCGTGCGATTACGATTATTATTATTATTATTAAAACTTCACGCTGGAGCCTCCACATACAGGTAATACAACACAAATGAAGCACCTTGCATCACAAGCCTAAAACGCTGCTAAAACAAATTTAAATTTAAATTTCAGAGCGTTTAACAAGACTTTTGGGAGCGATTGATTGTGTCCCAATCGAACAGTCCTTGGAATTAATCTGACTCAATGCTCACGTCCGGAAGCGAGTGAGTGCATGTGCTGGAGGGTCTGTTGAGACAACAGGAGCCTCACTGCTTCCTAAGCTCTACTTCTAATCTCAAGAGAAATCTCTAGCTGTACCAGTTGTACGGACTAGTTGTAACGCACTAGTTGTAACGCACTAGTTGTAACGCACTAGTTGTAACGCACTAGTTTCAACGCTTGCTAAACTAACTAACCTGGCGCTTTATTCCTTGGCGAATATTTCGACCGATACAGAACTGCGTGTAGAATGTTCACTGTTAAGTTCAATCAGCTGAGCAGAAGTCAGTTGCATATTTTTAGATGGTTTTCCGTATTTAAAAGAATTCATAAAACAGATGATCCTGTACTTTTGTGGTGTTTGAATGGATACAGTAACACCCTCGAATGCTGACATGAGAGAATTCGTTCAGTCGATGGCCGTGTGAACCCCATTTCGGAACTTTAGGAATTTTACCCTGAAGTGACTTAGCTTCAGTGCTGCATACTAGCAGCAGGGATGAGATAATCGATCGATAACCCAACGGAACTGAAATGATGTTCTAATCTTCAACGAGGAAGACGAGTAAATACAGTAGTTAGAGAACGTTATTGTTGAAAAATCTTGAAGAAAGAATCTTATAAAGTTTTAGCTGTATTGGGTTTAATTCGTTAAAGTGCAGAATATAGGTTTTGGTGGCCTCAAACGCAACATGTTTGGACTTGAGGCCTGCACCTCAACTCACAGTATATATAAAACCTCATTGCTTCGGGCTCAAGTCCCAATCGAACGCAGCGTTTGTTCAGACGGATTTGTAAAACCTAATGTCTGGTGCACACGCTAGTCAAAGAATCTACGCGTCCGAATGCGTAGCTGTGTCCGTGTAAACAGCACACTTGCAACGATTTTTCAGTTTTATAATTCCCTCCAGCATTGACGAGATCTCCGAAACTAAATTAACATCCCTGCTTGAGCAAACTGAACTTGACGCTAACCCCTCCTTTAGTAAACTCAAAGCTTTGCTTAAGAGGGAAGAACAAAATATTGGGACGGTTAGCTGAAGAAGTCGGTCTTTTGCCTAACTTGTGCACAGGTCTTAGGAGTGGAAGCGCAAGAAGGGGCAGAAGGGTAAGCAAACATTTTGCTGGGCAGCAGCTAGTGTTGCCGCTGTGACGTATCGTCTGCTGGGGCTGTGGCTGCAGCTCCAACTGCGTCTGTTGTACAGTTGGTGGTGGGATCGTAATGCATTTAGATTTAGTTATACTGGCACCAACATGCTCTGCTCTACAGTCGGACGCATATGTGCTGTATTCAGTAAGTGGCCGATCTAATGAAAAGTCAGTGGCCAACATGATCTATTGAACAAACAGTCAGTGGCCAACATGATCTGCTGCAAAGTCAGTGACGAACATGATCTGCTGCAAAGTCAGTGACGAACATGATCTGCTGCAAAGTCAGTGACCAACATGATCTGCTGCAAAGTCAGTGACGAACATGATCTGCTGTAAAGTCAGTGACCAACATGATCTGCTGCAAAGTCAGTGACGAACATGATCTGCTGTAAAGTCAGTGACCAACATGATCTGCTGTAAAGTCAGTGACCAACATGATCTGCTGCAAAGTCAGTGAACAACATGATCTGCTGCAAAGTCAGTGACCAACATGATCTGCTGTAAAGTCAGTGACCAACATGATCTGCTGTAAAGTCAGTGACCAACATGATCTGCTGCAAAGTCAGTGACCAACATGATCTGCTGTAACGTCAGTG
>LQNS02020120.1:5096382-5110878 GCA_001587735.2 Parhyale hawaiensis | reverse complement strand
GCAACTGTCCGGCTCATGTCCTGCAACTGTCCGGCTCATGTCCTGCAACTGTCCGGCTCATGTCCTGCAATTGTCCTGCTACGGTTCGATGACTGACCGGCTACCGTCCGACTGGTTACGTGACACCGTGGTGACACAGAACGTCACCACACAAGTGGTGATGTAGCGTTCCTGCGTCTCGTCACTCAGGATAGGAGGAATGTATAGACGAACAGCTTCATGTTATTCCAACCATTAACAATTTATTATCGCTATGTGAGAGGTAATACGGTTAGCTTGCCCTTGACGCGACCCCGGCCGCGGGACGGAGGAAGGTCTACACATATTCGTCTCCATATCATCGCATGTTAGCTCCGATAGACCGCAAGAACGGGATAGAAAAAAACATAATTGCGGTAGGCAGCAATAGCGACATTGCGGTGCCATTGCTGGGGAGGCTCAGTCATTTGGCTGATAATTCCATCAATTTTTTTGCTCAGCAGAGCACAACAATGGGAGCCGCCATGACAGGCCCCCCCCTGCCCCCCCCCCCCACCGCTGTCGCCAGGCGGACCCTGCGGTGGCGGCTGAGCTACACATGCAGTAGGCCACTCCTGTGGGGTTTACTTCTGCAACCATCTATTTTATAATTACCTCCGCCAAAGAGGTTACGTTTTCGTCGTGTTTTTCTGTATGTTTGTCTCTTTGTCTGTAACCAAGATTACTCAAAAGTTATGAACGGATCTTGATGAAATTTACAGGGATTGTTAGGCATGTTAACAGTAATGAATGATTAACTTTTGATGAAGATCCGTCTATCCGTTTGTTTGTTTGTTTGTCCGCCTCATATTTATTTATGCTATAACTCAAAAAATAACTAGAAAGCTTTAGGCAGACCTTCCTGAAATTTATAGGAGTTGTTAATAATGCGAAGGATATTGATGATTAAATTTTTGTGACGATTGGTTATTCCGTTTGTGAGTTTGACTTATGTTTGACAGAATGTCATAGTGTCATACATAAGATGTCATACTATCGAAAGGCTTAAAATGATTGGATTTTGGTATTAATACGAAGAAAACCGTGGTTTCAGAACCAAATTGTATTTTTCGTTACCATTGCCGTGCTTGACGGAGGTATGCGCTCTCAGGATGCTCTCTAGTTAGCGAATGTTCCGATCCCACGTTGTAAATTTAGGTAATTAAGGCATATTTGTTGCTCGCTTTCACAGTGTATCGAGATGATGTGCAAGCTGAACGTCCGCTAGTAAGTTGAACGTGCGATGGTGTAGAGAAGCTCTGCTATAAGTCGATTAGTCACGGGGTGGCACATCCATTTTGTGTTTCGGGGGCTGTCAGAAAAAAAAAAAGCTGGTGCATCGGAGCGCATTGAATTGTGTGTTTTTGTTTGCTCCTAAGTGCAGCTCGGCGCGATAAGTTTTTAGGGGCGCACTGCTGACAGTTAATTGCACTGCGTGTAGTGAAACATTCAACTGCGTCTCGGGCCTTTACGACAGGCTAATTTTCGTCAGCTGCCGACTGATGCATGAAACTGCATCATGAAGACTGCCCATTGTCATCTCTTCACTCTTGTTGGGTACAGTTTTTAGATTAGATAGGCGGCAGTAGACGAACCAATATATAGGCCCATTCCCAAAGAGACACCGGAACATACGCCCCGGCACTCTATGAGTAGGATGCAAAAAATAATGTCTAATGCCGGAGCTGGATGGAGACGTTAACCCCACCACGGCTGCTCTGCATCACTTCTGAGTTTAACTCCTGCACTTCGGGTGCCTCTGCTGAAGACATGTGCAGGAGCTCTCAATCCCAATCTGGCTTCATCTCGCCATGAAGTTTTTACCGCCCGCAAATGCACTGAGAGAGGTGATAATGCTTCCGTTGAAGATCTAACTTTCTGTACATTTATTTGGTTTGTCTGGGCAGCAGGTCTTTATCTATGCAAGTTTCATTGAACCGAAGAAAACTTCAAACTTTACAAAGCTTAATGGCTTCTTAAAACTCTGTGAACGTACAAGTCATCTTCGGTTCAATGGAACTTGTATCGATGTATATGTTTGTTTGTCTTCACAATAAGAGGGTGAATGAGCCGAGCAACGTTAATATTTTTTTTGCAGGGAGTCTGGGGGTTGATCTAGATATGACCAAAGCCAAAAAAACTAGGATTAGCTGGCCACTAAAAATGACAGCGACGGATTTTGATATCTGCCCACTCAAAATGAGGCAGAAGGAGTTGGGTCACAGTAATAATTGTTTTAGGCTGTCAGGTAGTTTGAAAGAGATATAAAAAAGGCCAAAAATTAGAGTACGCTGACTGTATAAACTGACCGCGCTGAATTTGGTCGCTCCAAACAAAATGGGGGCGATGGAGTTGAGCAATGTTCATGATTTTTGTATTGAGTCCGGTGGGTTCCCCTAAATGTGAGCGACGCAAAAAAAAAAAAAAATTAGCAGGCCATCGAAAACTACGGCGCTGAATTTTGTTGTCTGCAACCCAAAACGAGGCAGAATTAGCTGAGCCATATTAATCATTTTTACGCAGTCAACTGGGTTAACTAAAATTTGAAAAATGGCAAAAATTTAGAGTAAGTTAGCCATAAAAGATGATGGGGCTGAAATTTGTCGCTCCACCCAAAAGAGGGAGATGGAGTTGAGCATCAGCAACGTTCATAAGTTTTTGCAAAGAGTCCGATGAGCTCAGCTAGAGATGAAAAATATCGATATTCTAGAGTAAGCTGGCCGTCAAAAAACAAGCTTTGCTTACCCAAGTTCAGGTAAAAGTAATAGTGAGATTTTTGCTGCTATTCACACCACTGACAAGCTCATCGTCCTTCCCTACACTGAACTTGACCGAATAATTCTGTTTCTTTACATGATTTTGTACATGGCCGCTAATCATTGCCTTCTCTTAAATTTACATTCTATTCATATCATCAAAACGAGAAAATGAAGGATTCCGTTCATGAATCAAATGTTTCTAAGGCCTCGTATCCACGATTCAACTTTTTCTCGCGATATGGAGCAACTCCTTGGGATTTTCCCCTCGTCAGATATTAATCTTAGTTGTAGAGTTTTGGAGCTCGTTCTTTAACTTCACTTTTTGTGTTTGCACATTAGCCGGTAAAAGTCGACTTTCTATTTATTTTCTGAGCGTGTGAGTGAGGCGCTCAAGAGCCATTAATATTTTTGGATCGACGCAATTTCTCGCGATTAAGTCGGTTCTCAGAACGATACAATCGCAACGTCACAATGGTGCAATTTTTTACCCCAGATAAAGTGGTGTGGGGAGAACAGCGCGTTGTACAAACGTGGTGAACCTCTTCAACAAGGCTGGTGGAGGATTAATTCAGTCTACTTCCCGGGCACCTCAGCGTTTCTATACAGCCGAAAGCAACAATACTCCAGCAAGGCAGCACCAGAACCATGACGCAAGCACTGCTTCGCTGGCCGCAGTTCTTGCATAGAAGTTTCCTCCTCACAATAGCGATGCTGCAAAGCAAGGTAATGATGGCAGCGTGCAATTTTATGTGCCAAAATGATGAGCTGCAGAGCAGCTACGTGCACGAACCTGTCCAAATTTAGCTTCATTCCTCGTGTTTTGAGAGTCCAATAACAGGTTAGGGGCTCGGATCCATTACGCTCTACAAGGCTTCCGACGACATGTTTCGGACGTGTTGTGAAGCGTAAAGGACAGGTCTTGTCGTATTCCGTGTGCTGGCAGACATGCTATGCTTACCTATAACTATCTGTCGTGTTTATACGGTACGTATTTACAGTATATTTTACTCGTGGGGAGTATTGAACAGAAGAAGTTACTTTACAAGCGTTTCTAAGAACCAGCAAACAGAGAACATAAAAAAACTAAGCAGAACAGAGCCACACCGTGATGACGTCACGCCTCCAATTCGGAGTAATTTTTATTAAAGGAAGCACAAACAATTCCACATTCTTCATTCTCGGTTGTTTTGCCTCAGTTACTCACACTGCACATCCACACACAAAACAGTGCACTATGGCTGTAGTTACTGCCGGGAAGTATAGCGCAATGGCTGCAAATGTAGGTTTTCCTCCGCGTGTACTCCGAAGTGGCGGTACGCCATCGCTAGGTCGCCGCCAATGGCAATGACACACGGTAGTCAAAAGAACGGGTATCGTCATTTCTTTGTCTGACTGCGTTGATGTGCCCATTTCAGTATCACACCCTTACGAAGAATTTTGCGTTATAAATCCCTACAGACATGATACAGTATATACGAAAGTTAACTAACGGCACTTGCGGAGCAAACTGAACTGACGGTAAACATTTTTACACCATTTCTTGCCAATCCCAAAATTAGTTGACGAGAGTTCAACATAACGTTCGGACGAAAAGATGACGATACTCGTTCTTTTGACTAGCGTGTGTCATCGCCATAAGTCTTGTTTACTCCATGTGAGGCCTTCCGCTGGTCTCTACCTCTAACGAGGCCCAAGAGTGGGGCACATCAGGGGCAGGCAACGCCTTTTACGCCAGCATATCGCAAGTACAAGGAAAACCTCTGCGCCACCATGGCGGCTGCCACTTCGCTAATAACTCGGACCTGCTGTCCGCGCTGATCCACAGTGACGTACGCCGAAGAAAAACACGAAGCTGTCCAGCGCTGATCCCCTGTAGCGGGTCTGGAGCAGCATTAGCAGATAAGGGGTAGTCCCTAATGAGGCGGCAGCAATACTTGTTATGTCTTCCAAGAACAGTGGAAGACCTTTCAGCTGCGGTATTTTCTTGCTTATATCCAAAATCCTGGGCAGCTCCTGCTTCATAAGACGTCACATGATGACTTCTAATCAAACTAAAGTTGAGACGCCGGACTCCTTCTGGCACTGCAGCGTGCTACTTGGGTACGGACGGAATGTAGGAAGGTCTCGCTTAAGCTTGGTACCATTTGCAAAAATTCTACAAGCAGTTCTCATAAGACCGCTTCCATTCTGCTGACGCTAAATAAAGGTATTTTTTTCCACAGACATGTCACCCATTCAGATATTACGACTGCTATATATTTAATCTCTCTTGATTCTCTTTTAAAACGATACCCCACAAATCTCGGCCAGATATTAGAGTATCCGTCATCGGTGAAACGGTAGGGCCGCACCTCAGCATAAACAATATAAAGATTGTGCACTAAATCAATGGCTGTACACAATAATCTTACCTTCATCAGCAGGGCCGCCATCTCGCCTGGCGGGATCTGGGTCTCCGCCGCCGCCACCTGCTGGTCGTCGACCGTCAGCGCCGCGAAAGCCGTCATGAAATCGTCGCTGAAGACGTTTAGGTTCTGCACCGCTACACGGTACGATGAGCCCGGTACCACGGTACGCGATGCCGCTACCAGCCACTTCCTGTAGTACCGGTACGCTATGTGAAACACCGTACCGATAGAAAAGATGCACGCGAAACATACGATACTCATGGTACTAAGCTGTACCAAGAGATGATGTGGACAGAAGCAAGAAGTGACAGATGTAGTAGTAGTAGTAGATAAGACAGGGTTACTAGCGCTTCTGTGGTGCTTGCACGAGTTTTTGCACAGCAGTAGCATTAATAAATTTTAATTCATAAATTATCCGAATAGTAGCAATGAGTGCTCTACTGCCCAATGGTACGAAAAACATCAATAACAAACCCCGGCCAATTAAGCTATTAGGTTTTCTAACATAATGATGTGCAAAATGGAGAAATTTCCAAGGTTTTGCTCTTCAGCGTCAGCTCCATAATAATTAATCTTCTTACAAAAAATTTATTGTGACGACAGCTAAAAAAAGTAGGTACTTCGAAAGATAGCAGGTTAAAATTATTTCAGTAACTTATGGGCGTCTTCTGAAAGAACATTTTTGCAAGAAAAGTTTCAAAAAAAATTGGAATGCAACCGAATTACAAATAAAAAGCAATACGATTCAAAAACTATTTTTGTCGAAAAATCTAAAGCTCTCATAGCAAGTTCCTGCAACCACATAGAAAGCAAAGATCTTGGGTAGAATACGAGCCGATTGGGCTCATGATTGAGCTAAATTTATTATGAGAAGCAATGGAACCAGAAAATTCGAAATTTTCATCCTACATGGAGTACTTAACAAGAATCAAAAAAGGCTTTGAGACCTCATGCGACACAAGCCGATGTTAATTTATAGTCAGTTCTTCAGAAATACGCTTCTTTAGGCAACTATTTTCTCAAAACAACAGATGTCACTAGATACTTTTCAGTCACTGCGGGACATTTCAGTACCTATAGTGACTGGCATGGGTACAAAAGAGTGGACACAAGATTCCTAAACCTATAAGGAAGTGGCAGAACTGTAACCTGGTGGATGATTATTTACAACCGTTACATTTTTGGAAGCTTATTTAGAAAAAAACAAAAAGTATTATCGCCGAACACATAGTCGCTTCTCTTGAGTTTCTGAGTTTCATATTATCTAAAGGAAGCGAAGCTAAGGCAAGAGGAGATGCAGCTCAGTGGAGGTGACGAAGGCCACTAGACTTTTCGAATACATTTTATTTTATTCCAAACTTAATTAATTTGCAGAGATAAAAGTGTCCGTATCTCAAGTGCAATCGATGATATTGATGCAATTAGAGACCGCTAGTGCCCCACAACCCCTACCCCCATAGGGGACACCACTGAACATCCAACGAGATAGAGCGAGCTGCACTCACACAAGACTCACCTCCGCAGGGTGCGGTCCTCAGCATCAGGCAGGTGGGGGCGTGGCTCCCTATACGCTTCTGGCCACCCGTACAGAGAGCTCCAGTGGAACACCCGTGGGGGGTACACAGGCCCCAGCATCCGCGACCGTCCCCCCATCGCCCATCCTGTTACAAGAGGACTTAGGGTTACATGGATCAGATGTATCTCATGTGGTGGTGCCATCATTTCCAGTCCATAAACTTTCCCGTCATCTTCTCCTGCAGCTGCAGGCCGCACGCAGGGGCACTCAGTGGCAGCAGACCCGTGTCTATCTGTTCTATCTTCCACTATTTTGTCCATAGCGTTATCGCAATACTTCCATAGCTTCCCCTAAATTGGTTAGCTGAAAGTCTCACTAATCACATGCAGGGACAGCAGCTCCTTAGTAGAATGGAAAACAGCTCATGAAGGTCTCCCGTCAGCAGCTGTCCCTGAGGACGCCTGATGTCTTTCCTTGCAATAATTTCTTAATGTTGCATTTTGGAATAAGAGTCCAGTATAATTTTCAGTAAACTAAGTACACGTAGGTCTAAAATTAATATTGGACTTATTGCTTTAGTAATATTACATTCTTAATAAGGCAGTTATCTGTTATTCTTAAAACATTGCGTTCTTAATGAGGCGGTTATTCATACTATTGTTACTATTAGCTTGCTCCTATGGCTCAACTTTAGGATCGTGGCTGTCACAACCTCGTATGGGCTGCTGTAACTCACCAAGCGTTCGCAGTGACCCGGAATGATGCAAATTAGGTTATTTTGTACGTGAGCAGCAACAGATTACGTACACGGGTAACACGGGTGTACCGCAGGAAACTCTGGGCTGTGACCGCAACACGCATCTGTTATGGCACAGTTCTGCCTCATCCCTCAGCGTCTGAAGTAAGCAATAATATCGTAGCAACAACATTGCTCGCAGTGTGGATCAGAATTCAACGATTAATTTAAGCGAGGTCTCCTCCACGATGTTGTCAGTGAGTTCAGAAACTAACGGCTAAGTAAAAAAAGCTGCAGTTATGTTAATCTCTAACTTTTCAGCTCTTCTAAAATAATTCAATTCACAAAGAGATAATTCACGCGTAGTGAATTAAATTGGTTATGTTAATGCATGCTTATTTCGAGAATCTGACCTTCTTGGGCAAGCGCTTGCTGCCAAACTAGCCTACACAGTCCAGACGCCTCGTGGCTGCCTGTAACATAGGAGGCTATTGCCGCCATACAGTGTGCTCGCATGGTGTGTTCTGTATGCGCAACATGCAATATATAGATAAACGCGAGGCATGTTAAACCTAATTACGAGACATGTCACAAAGAGACAAGCGTGAGACATGTTACAAAGAGATAAGCGTAAGACATATGACCCAGACATAAGCAGGAGACACAGAGCAGACACAATATATAAGGACACGTCAGCCATGCTGCCCCTCACCTGCCACACGCGGTGCTGTCGACAGGCTGACGTTCTGCCCCTGCACTGCACAGCACAGACTCATGCACAGCACGAGCCACACAGCAGTGCTGTGCCTGCACTGGTATTGTGTCCTCATCTTCTTCAGTTGTCCACACTTCCGCTAAATTATTAGTTGTTTACACTTCACATGACCCTGCTTGCGCTTTACAATGCAACCAGCCGCAGACTTTACTTGGAAGTGAAGCACTTGGATTACCAACAAATGTTACCAGAGGGAAATTGCCTTGAATCTTTGGTTTTACGTTATACCGTGAAATTGTTTTCATTTAAGTAAGCTCTATCTTAATCGTAACTAAGAGTCATAAGAAGGGATACACCCTGTTCCTTATGATATTTTATGCTGTAATAACCAAAAAATGCAGTAATGTTGTTAATTATGTCAATATCAGTAAGAATAGACGTATATACAATTACTGCAGGGCTCGGTGCTGTAGTGCAGTCAGTATTTCACAGAGTAGTAATGTCAACAAAAGTTCAGCGTTTGTTTACAAAACTCATGTTCTGAAAATAAAGGTAAAGATTATTATGTGAACAGTAAGCTTTGAAAGTCTAATGCATAACATTTTAGAAATAGATACAGGACACGCTCCATTGTCCATGAGGGAGCCTACCAACGATTGTCTACCAGCGCGCAGGACTTCAAACAGTCCTTCTAGTTCTGGGAATCTGTGTATTGGCTGATAGCTCTAGATCACGAGACATGCTGCATGGGTATACTAGAGAAGTAACATTGCTAAAATGAACGTGGTACTCTAACTTTATCCACCTGGTGTCCTTGTCAGATCGTTTATTCTGAACTTACCATAAGAAGCATCTACTGAGATATATATAGTTCTCTCCTGCAGTAGCTTATACTTCGCAATACAACACAGGTAGCTAGCGAGTGTGAGCCACCTGGCCTACACTGCGACACGCAGAGTGTACGCACAGAGCACACGTCAAGTTATACACCTGAAAAATTTATAGAGAGAGAGCGAGGCTGGTACGGAGCGAGTGGCGGCCATCTATGGAAAGATGTTGTGTTGGCGGAAGCGATTGCACACTGTGCTGTGTGCTCGTGAGTAGGCCTGCACTTACCTGTACGTGTATACACCTGTGTACGTGTGTACGCACTACAGGTGTGTGTACATGAGTGTTGCTTGCACTCTTTCCCATCCCATTGAATGCGCAGACTCGTCTGTGTGTCTGCTTGATTGATTCAGTGCCCCTGTTGTGAGGTCCGGCAGGCGCGGGATGCCGAGACCGGGGGTCAGCTTTGGTTGTTGTCTTTCACCGTAAGGTTGCAAGATAAGCTGTGAAGGTATACAGTGTACAGTATATTAACATCATCTACAGGCCAGCAGATCGTGCTCACTTGCAGCACTGCATGCAAAGTTTTGTTTGCATGGTCACGAGCAAACCGGTACGCTGGACGTGCTGTGAGGAGCTGCGCCTCCTCGACTGGCGCCTGCAGCAGCAGACTGGCCCTCGCTCCAGGAGACTCAGTTCTTGGACCGCTTAATCTCTCACGGGCCCTCTGACCCTTTACTTACTTGTCTCCCGAACTAATAGAAGTAGTCGGCGTGTAGCGTATATATATATATATACATACAGCCCCTGGATGCTTACTTAAAATGAACCCAAAAATGCCGATGTAGACTATGCTGCACAGCTAAGAATAGTGCAGCAACGCTGCACAGTTGAGGAAAGTGCAGCAGCGCTGAATAGCTGCACACAGTCAAAGTCCGGTTTAGCTACAACGGAGATTTTCATGATTTTGTTGACTTTTGTAGGCAATATGAGACATTTTAAGACTTTTTTCACGAATGACGTTTTCGTCGCAAACGCTTAGTTTTTGAGATATTTGACTTTGAAGTTCCATTGTTTTCGTATGGGAGAAAATAACCACACAATTGCACAGTGTAATGGAAAGCCTCTTTTTATATGTTTTTTTTTGGGGGTTAGGTAAGGTTAAGTTAGGTTAGGTAAGGTTAGGTGAGGTAAAAGTAGGTTAGATTAGGTTAGGTAAGGTTAGGTAAGGTAAAGTTAGGTTAGATTAGGTCAGGTAAGGTTAGGTAAGGTTAGGAAAGGTTAGGCAAGGTTAGGTTAGGTAAAGTAATGTTGGGTACTGTTAGGTAAGGTTATGTACGTTAGGTAAGGTCAGGTCAGGCAAGGTTAGGTTAGGTTAACTTCCTATGGGGTCGCCGGTTACTTTTTCCCACAGGAAAACAATTCGAACTTCAAAGTTAAATATCTCTAAACTATAAATTTTCAACGGAAGCGTCATTCGTGAAAAAAGTCTTAAAATGCCTAATATTACCTAAAGAAGTCAACAAAATCACATTAATCGTCGTTGTAGCTAAACCTGACATTGATCACTGAGGACCATAGTGCAGAAAGACTGCGCAGCTGAGGATTGCAACAAAAACAACTGAGAAACTAGAACGCCTCGTGGTGTAAGACCATAATCCACAAAGGGAGCAAATTCAACGAAGTCGTTTTTGATGGCCAGTTAGTCCTAGGTTCTTATCTGGATGCTGTGTCCAACAAAGTTAGCGGAATAAGCCTCTAGTATTAGATCCTTGACAATAACGTTGGAAAAATAGAACGCCTACCGCCGTAGGACGACTTTCCGCGGCAGAGGCAAATTCGCCCCGGTGGAGGAAAATTCAACGCTATCATTTTTATGGCCTGCGAGGCCTAGTTTTTGACATAGGTCACATCTAGACTAACCCACCTAACTCCCTACAAAAAATTATGAACATTACTCAACTCCTTCTACCCCTTTTTGGATGGACAGACCAATATATATATTTATATATATAAAAATAGATATAAAAATATACTTAAATCTTCAACGAAAACAGTATCACCTCTCTCACTTCGTTCGCGGGTGATAAAGAATCTCAGTCGGGCTAAGAAAAGCCCTGAAACAAGCAATGCGCCCCGGTGGCGCGTCTCTGCCGCACAGTGCGGCCTCACAGCACCATTGCTGCACCGACATCGCTTACACACTGCTATCATTACAGCAGTTATCCAGAGTACTGCAGGGCTGCAGTGACCTGTACTGCAGTACACACTGCTATCATTACAACAGCTCTAATCAGTGCCATTGAGGCCATCTTTGTATGGCACCGGTGGTGATGACGTCACACGTAACTATTGTGTTGGTTTGGTAATTGTAGCGTTGCTGTAGATTGCTTCATCGATTGGTAAGTTTATGCGATGTATGTGTAGCCTCCGTGTTGCCGTAGCCTGCCATGGCTCAGTGCTATGTGTTGCCGTGACCTGCCATGGCTCAATCCCACGTGTTGCCGTGACCTGCCATGGCTCGATCCCACGTGTTGCCGTGACCTGCCATGGCTCGATCCCACGTGTTGCCGTGACCTGCCATGGCTCGATAGTATATCTCCCCCAACTAAAAGGTCCCACACACGACAACCAGTTACTATCATTCCACACAGCTCGGTCCCGACGCCTGTGTAATCCTCTATGGACGACAGCAAAGCCTGTTGCTCGAGCAGGACTACCTCCCGGCACCTCTACTAGCGGACTTGGCGGCATATTCTTCATTTCATTCTTCTCCTAATGATCAATGTCATTATTATCACTACACGCTACTCAGCACTCGAAACTGAATAAGGTAAATATGAGTGGAGAGTCAATCATACGAGAAGAAGCAAGACAACAGCTAAGTGTAACGGTATGATGCGCACCCGTGGGAAGGATGAGGAGCCGAGGAAGGCTGCTAGGTAGTTACTGCCATATCCCGTGCATCTCGGGCCAAGGCGACTTTACATCGCCTCGCTAAAATGGAGCCACACGAAAAGAAAGGAAGATGTATAGGAAGGCAAGAGAAACGGAAAGTATAAGCACGAAGGAATACCACCATAGCTGTTGTTTGCATCGGTGCTGTACATCGCAGTATCCATTATAAGTAGCACACGCTCGGTAATTGGATAGACACCGCACCGTGCGTAGCACACACGGTAATGGTGCGATAACGCGCAGATAGCGCACACTCGAGCGCTTGGTCCAACTGCCTATTTACGCTTAATATATTGTGTAATTACAAAGATAACTTGTGACAATATAACTGTGTTCTGCCTCAGAGGCCCTGCACGATCACGACAGGATCGGCCTAACCACAGGGCAACGATGACGCTTTTTATTTGCTACTGATGCAATATTTTGTGTAAATTTGAGATAAAAACAAGAGGGCGAGGCCTAGCCAGCGAGCTGCCGGATGCGGAGAGCGATAGAACTGCATCCGCGCGGCTGATCATCCGCCTTTTTGTGAGGCGGGTCATTGTTAGCCACGGAGGGGGGGGGGCTGAGGCCGCCACTAGCCTTACATTTGGCAATTTGTTCCTACGTTCATCACAGGAATCACGCTGCTTGCTACGCTGTGTGTAGGAGGCCACAGGAGAGAATGGCTTCATTTTGGAGAGTAAACGTGACAGTCGCTTACTGACTCCGAAAGTAGTTCAACTGACTGGCCGTGTTGCTGCTAATCTTCTTGACCCTTTACGGACGAAGCGGGCGAATACGTCCACTCTTTTTTAATGGCAAGTACTCAATAATAAATAAAAAATTCTCTCTCCTGCCGACACGGACGTTTCCTTCTGGTTGTCGTCCACCTGTTCACACATGTTGCGTTGCAGCAGAGCTAACAAACTCGTCAGTGTAGCATCAGAAGTGATTGATCTGCCGGTCAATGAGATTTTGGCAATTATGGCACACTCCTCAGATATGATATAATTAAAGTAAAATTATTTTATGGTTATAAAATATTCAATCTAACTGATTACGAACAGTATTAACGAACTGCTCAATATCCCAATGAAAATGACTATACACTAGCAAACATATACTGTATTACATTACGGACGACAACGTCCATGTCGGCGGGCTGGGCTTGCTGCCTAAAATATATTCATCTGACGAATAAGTTCTTCCCGGAATCAGAAAAACCCTCTCTCCAATATTTTTCTGATATTTACGTCCTTTTCAAGATTTTTTCGCACTCAAGTAATAGCAACTTGCTCTACACCACAAGGGAAGATACCATTATTTTGCTTTGTGAACGAACACGGCCGCATCGACTTGCTTCCAAACGTATATTCATCGGACGAATAAGTCCATCCCGGCGGTATCAGAAAAATTCCGTACCCAATATTTTACCGATATTAGTGTTTTTCTTTCAGAATTCTCCGCTGTATGGCACACGCTGTATGACACACGCTGTATGGCACACGCTGTATGGCACACGCTGTATGGCACACGCTGTATGGCACACGCTGTATGGCACACGCTGTATGACACACGCTGTATGACACACGCTGTATGACACACGCTGTATGGCACACGCTGTATGGCACACGCTGTATGGCACACGCTGTATGGCACACGCTGTATGGCACACGCTGTATGGCACACGCTGTATGGCACACGCTGTATGGCACACGCTGCATGGCACACGCTGTATGACACACGCTGTATGGCACACGCTGTATGACACACGCTGTATGGCACACGCTGTATGGCACACGCTGTATGGCACACGCTGCATGGCACACGCTGTACGGCACAAAACTTCAACTACAAGATAAATTTACGATGCCGTCAGAGAAGAAATTTCGTTTGGCGATGTCCAGTGCGCTGAATTCTCTCATGAATTTGTGCATTGCCGAACCTGATTTTTCAGTCGGCTAAAGCTGGGAGATTCGATATTAGGCTTATAAAACCTTGTATTATTCATAAATGGAATTAATTGTTTGATTTATGTTATAATTAGATACAAATGGATCAGCGAATGAATTTGTCCTTTGCCAAAAATATGCTGCGCTGTTCCTAAATGGCGAATTCGTCTGCACATTATAAACTCTTCAATAAACATTTTTTTCCCACAACTGTGAGTATTGCTGTAATCTATGAACTAGTTTTAACCGGAAACTGAGTAGAAAATTTTTTGCAATAGATTTGTTAATTCGTCCGTAAAGGTTTAAGCCAAAGCCGGTGTCGGCGCAGGCCCGTGTCCCGCAGGACAAAAGTTCTCTGACTTGCAGCTACTGCCAGCAGCACCAGGTAAGTTGCAGGTACTGCCAGCAGCACCAGGTAAGTTGCAGGTACTGCCAGCAGCACCAGGTAACTTGCAGCTACTGCCAGCAGCACCAGGTAAGTTGCAGGTACTGCCAGCAGCACCAGGTAAGTTGCAGGTACTGCCAGCAGCACCAGGTAACTTGCAGCTACTGCCAGCAGCACCAGGTAACTTGCAGCTACTGCCAGCAGCACCAGGTAACTTGCAGGTACTGCCAGCAGCACCA
>LQNS02020120.1:5073632-5085194 GCA_001587735.2 Parhyale hawaiensis | reverse complement strand
AGCAGTACCCACAGAATACCCCGTATGCCCGCGTACCCTGACGTATCCTACATTTAGCGGGAGACAGCAGTACCCACAGAATACCCCGTATGCACGCGTACCCTGACGTATCCTACATTTAGCAGGAGTCAGCAGTACCCACCAAGTACCCCGCATGCCCGCGTACCCTGACGTATCCTACATTTAGCAGGAGTCAGCAGTACCCACCAAGTGCCCCGCATGCCCGCGTACCCTGACCACCAAACCACAGAACTGCGGCGCAGCTGGCCAGTGCCGGGGGCGCAGACCCAGAACCGTTTCCCAGAACCTCGGAGCTGCAGCACCATGCTGCAGGCGGTGCTGCTGCCAATTGGATGACTCATCGAAATGCTGCACTGCAGAGGCTTGCAGCAGCATACAGTGTAGAGGCTGCCCACAAGACTACAGTATAAAATGCTAAATGTTTCAAGTTCCTGGAACATTAGTCTCTCTGGTCGTGCCTACAACCCAACGTATGAGAACATTGCAGTCAGTCTCTGTCTTCTCCTGTGGCGTAGATACGAGGTATCAGTAATGAACCTGCTGCAAGAAACAGGATAATACTAGAGAAGCGCTCTGAGAGAGCATACTTCCGCCAAGCAGCGAAGTGTTGAAAAATTGATCCTGAATCCAGAATTTCTTTTCTCTTATATCAGCACAAAAATTTGGTCAAATGTTCCTCGTAACATCCCTAGCAGTTCGTGTAAATTTCTTGGAGATCTCTTCAAAAGATTTTTATCACCTGCGAATGAAATTAGAGAGGTGATACTGTTTTCGTTGAAGGATCAACAAATCTTTTAAGTATATATACGGTATTTGAATGTGTATTGGTGTATCTTTCCACCCAAAAAGTGGTAGGAGGAGTTGACAAATGTTCATATTTTTTTTTGCAGGGAGCCTGGTGGGTTTTCTGTATGTGACCCCATGCCAAAAAGGAATAAGATTGTCTAGCCGTCAAAAATGACAGCGACGGAATTCATACCACGAGGCGCTGCAGTGAGTTATGTTTTGACCAGTAGAAAGACAAAGAGAGAAATAAACATACAAACGAACGAACAGATTATCACTAAAATTTAGTCATTTGTGGCCCTAAGCACTCATAACCTTTCCTACTCATTTCATGTCGACCTATTCATAACTTTTTGAGTTGTGCTACTGAGAAAAACAGGCAGACACAAATAAACAAACGGTTGAACATATATTTAGAAAAAGTTAACCATCTTTTCCACTTAACAAACCAAACAATCCCTGTAAATTTCATGAAGATCCATTCATGACCTCTTGAGTTATCTAGGTTACAGACAGACAAACTCCAGCAAAAATATAACCTCCTAGTTGGAGGTAATTATGAACTTGAAGTTTGGCACGTTCATATTCGCCAAATTAAACTCACTCCAAATTGGAAAAATCTTGAAATTTTACTCCGTTGGCGCTTTTTCTGGTATAGCGCAGTTGTGGTGGGTGGGATTTTACCCAAACTTTTGATCAACACAACAATGTGCGAGCCGAAGTCGTGCTCGCAAGGGTAGCGTCAACTGAAGGACTGTAAAGAATGTTTCGCATTTTGTGCTCTCTGCCTGAGCACCCAATGACTGAAGCAACATAATAACTGGCAGCAGGCAAGCGATGGAAGCGAAAATAGAAAGTAGTTGCGACACAGCCCTCAGCTAAGTGCGTTTCATTGTCATTAACAGAATAACATAAAATTAAGGTCAAAGTTCAGAGCTGAGATGGTAAAGACTTAACGCAATGAAGAAGGAAACATAAAGAATACAAGAAGGAAGATGATAGTGGGTGCGTGTTGCGTGTAAAGCAAAATACACGAGAAAGTCATTACGTTTCGCAAGCAGCAGTGGCAACACTGCGTGTGCTAGCACTGCACTTGAGAAACTAAAAACATAAATAGCGATCATTAGCAACAGCCTGGCGGCAGTGATGCCAATTAATGCCAGGTTTTGATTAATGATTAGTAAGCTGCTAGTTTTTGTATTAGGGCTAAATCAGAGAGGCGAACATTGCTCGTCAAGCAGCAAACTTCGTTCGGGAAGAACGTATTTCTGTTTGCTGCACAGCAAGCATTGGCTGCTGCACAGCAAGCATTGGCTGCTGCACAACAAGCATTGGCTGCTGCATAGCAAGCATTGGCTGCTGCACAGCAAGCATTGGCTGCTGCACAGCAAGCATTGGCTGCTGCACAGCAAGCATTGGCTGCTGCACAGCAAGCATTGGCTGCTGCACAGCAAGCATTGGCTGCTGCATCCAGCTCGCCCACTCTGCAACTTTTGCTCCCTAAAAAAGATCGCCATTCGACGAATACTTTGTTATGTTTCTTCTTGTGTCTTTCTTGTTCTTTGTGAGCAGCTACTGCAGCGATGCCGTTAATGAAGCCGACGGGCACTATCAGTTTAGCTTAAGGCAGCTGCACACGAGAGTCGGAAGTTCAGAACTCGAGAACGTTTCGTGTTCTGGGAACGAAAGTTCCAAAGAAAGACTGTTTTGCCGCACGTAGCTGCAACAATTTGCTCGGAGATTTTTGTCCCACCTGCTGCATTCTGTTGCACGACGCTTATCTTAAATTTTTTTGTAAGTTTTGTATGGAAACAAATTTTTTCCCCATAGATAATGATATTTTTGTCGAATATTGCGGAACACCCGTACGTGGCGACCATTCGTCTCTTTCCAATAGTTCAAGTTTTGTTTAAAAAAAAACAAGTTTTAATTGGAATTGTTCAGCTATATTTAACTAGTATTAGATTAAGTTTCAAAAGAAAAGTATTCTTCACGCTACAATGTTTTGCTTAGAAGCGGCAGCATACAGCGGCTGTACAGCAACGTCTGCTGTAGTACAGTCACGAACATCAGCGAAGTTACCCAAGGTTGTGCCTGCAGTGGCAGAGTGTGTCGCAGGTACAGTAGCAGCAGCAGGGGTCAGTGCATCTCACGGCTGCTTTGCTGGCCGAGGGCCATGAAGTCTTCATGGAACTGAGATGAGATAACGCAGCTCTGGAGCACAGAGAGAAAGCAGACAATGTTGTGCGGGGGAAGTCTTACTGCATCTTGCGACTGACAGTTCCTTGCTGGCTGTGTAATACAGCGGCAGTCCAGGGTAATGCATGAACTTCCCCTGCAGCACCACAGTGTGTGTTACAGTACTTACTGCTCCTGTAAATGTGCAGTACACTGCATGATTACTGCCCAGACACTGCAGCGTTTGGTCCTGGGCTTCAGTACCAGGCACTGCTGCAACCACTGCCCCAGGCACTGCAGCACAGTGTGTTGGGCAGTGTCACCTGCTGCAGTGCCACCCACTGCCCCAGCCATTGCCTCAAGCACTGCCCCTAAACTGCACAGTACAGCAGACCGCAGTTTCCTGGACCACAAAAACAAAATTGACTTTGGCGATAATTTCTCGCGACAAGCGACGAGGTGCGGAGACGGGCGGGCGGCCGCTGCACGTGGAGGCAAACAGTATACAGCATACATGGCATGTATGAACAACAGGATGTATGACAGACATGGGGATTTGGCTAGAAGTACAGAACAGAGTTTTAGGTAGACTGTTTGCTGGTGAGTCAACTACCTAAGGATGCTCCTCATGTTCATGTATGTCATACAAATCTACTAGTCATACAAACAAATTAGTTGGAGACAGTAACACAGTTAATGAACCGGAATAATTTATTCAAATATATTCGTGGTTGTGAAACTTGCGGTAGCGAGCACGGCTGCCACAGAACATCTAAAAAAGTTTTACTTCTCGCTGTCTGCGAAGAACAAACAACAACATCTGTAATAATGACGGCACTCTGATTTAATGCTTCCTAACAGCAATCTCGAATCCATAGTCATCTCGGACTTAACTACTTAAATGACAAGAATTATATACACGAGTTGCTGTTCTTACATACCAAAGCCGCAAAGTCAAACATCAGAAGCAGAGTCAGTTTCGTTGATACGAGCGAAATATGTAGAATCATCCAGTACCCGCGGGCGGGTAGACAAAAATGAACTTTATAGAGTAGCTACTCAAAATGTTCGTTCACTCGGCAAAAGTTCTGCTGCGCAACACGCTCTTTCCCGCACGCCTCCGACTCTAGACGCACAGTTAACATTTTCTCTTATTTTCCAATTGGGTGGCTCTGGATGCCTGGATGCTAAGCTACGGCGTAACCAGTTCAAAAGCACCTGTGACTCAGATACATCGAATAGAAAGTTCAAATTTTAATAACTGTGCGCAAAACTCATATTTTCGTTGACCAGTGAACCTCAAACTTTTGTGTATGAGAACGAGATCCCAAAAACGTGGGAAAAACCCCAGCCGTGTTGGGCACAAAAGTTGGGTTCAGCAACTGGGCCTGAAGCGACAGGGACCTCATGGAAGTGAGGCAGAGGGATCTCTTATGTCTATCACGGTGTGCCAAGCTGCGTAGCACCTGCAGCAGCAACAAAGATGCGCCAGGGGCTGTTGATCAATATTGGACGGCTGTGTGGCTCACTGACCGACCTGACCAAGTCCCAGCTCTGTGAGCCACTGTCCCAGGGCCGCTGCTGTGTACACTTGCGCAGGGAACTGTCCTCCTGACCCACCTCTCTACCTACTGCCTCGGCTCTGCTACAAAGGACACAAAGCCGCTAAACAACTTTTTGAAATACTGGATCAATGAAGCTTACGAGAAGTTCCGACACTGACACATTCGCCACCAGCAAAATTGATACTGCCTGGAACTGATGCCTGGCTTCCAAGGTACCCATTCTGACCTGCAAGTCACTCGTTCTGGACTACAAGACACTTGTTCTGTACTACAAGACACTCTTTCTGTACTACAAGACACTCGTTCTCTACTACAAGACACTTGTTCTGGACTACAAGACAGTTTTTCTACTCAGCCGACTCAGCTGTAGTAGGTTAGTACGCTTAATAGGCTTCCCAGTGCACCAACACCATTTCGTAACCCCCAGCAGCAGAGCAGCCCGGCGAAGGGGCCTACAACAGGTACACAGGGCTCTCTAAGTGCTCCGCTCATGATCAATGTTTGAAGAAGACCGTCCAGCGAGGCTGGGCTGACGTCGCCATGTTGAAGTTCTCTCCCTAAACGTTCCATGTTTGTCTGCAACTGCCTGTCCTGCGTCCCTGACCCCGGAGGCGTAAACAGTGCATGATGGAGGGTAGAGCTACGGTGTGTGTGGCTGCGGTGTGCAGTCTTCCTTTAGATGGAGCTGCATCGGTGCGTAATTTCTCTGCAGAGCGGAGGTTTGGCCCCGCACAAACAGAAGTTCTACGTCGTACAGACACATGTGCCAATGCAGTCCTCAGAAGGAGCCTGCTCGTACCATGGCATTTTACACACATGGTATGGCATAGATAAGGAACAAAAGGAAGCCGCAGGGACAGGGGAGACAGTGAGGTGCAGCAAAATTGCACTGCATCCTCAAGTAGTCTTGCACCTCAACCGCTAAATTACTAGCATCCGCGCTAGTTTATTTTTGGAGGATTGCACTGTAACTGTGACTTGATTAGCTGAATTAGATTCAATGGCTGCTAATAGACAGACCAACAGGCCCGGCCCATTCCTAGCGAGGAGCTTAGGCCCAAGGCCGGGTCCTCATGGAAACTTTGCCGCAGTGCGTTGTTGTTGTTATTGTTCAGTGCGACGAACATAGAACTTGCGCGAGGTGCAAATTATAAATAACATCTGAATGAGGCTAAGAGACCGAGACAGCAGCGCCGCTATGGAAGGGATCACAGTTGTGAGCTCCATAGAGGAGAGTTGTCGCCGGACCAGCGGGTGGGGCAGTGAATGGTCAGTGTAAAATGAAGAATACTGCGAAATGAAATATCTTATATACATAAGTTAGATGAGTTAACTATAATATAAGGATCAATTGCCGAGTTATGTGATATTTAGTTTGAACGTTCTGTAGCTTCCGTGAGGGTGGCACAGTTGCCCTGGGGCTCGTGTGTCCGCCTATACAGCAAACGCGAACTGCTGGGAGCATCTGCGAACATTCAGTAATTTTAAAGTTCTTCTTATTACCTGTGAACAAAGGCGGAGAGGAGATAATGTTTGCGTCTGCATTTGTTTTAATAAGCTTGCGTGTGTGTTCGCCCAAAAACTACCTGCAGGAATTGAGCTATATTCACAATCTTTGGCACACAGTCAGGTGGGTTAACCTAGATGTGAAAAATGACAAAACTAATGAATCAGCACTTCCAGCCCGTCCTCACTCATTGCGGGTGTTAGGCTTATTAACCTACGAGGCTTTCTAGTACGGTCTAATTACACCTTGCATTGTTACCTCCGCCAACGAGGTTACGTTTTCATCGGCTTTGTCTGTCTGGCTGTTATTCTGTCTGTCACCAAGAGAGCTCAAAAAGTTATGGACGAATTTGGACGAAATTCACAGGAATTGTTAAGTATGTTGAGAGAAACAGATGATTAACTTTTGCTGATGATCCGTCCATCAGTTGGGCTGTTTGTTTGTCTGCCTCATTTTTCTCAGTGTCATAACTTAAAAAGTTATGAACGGATATTTATTAAATTTACAGGAGTTGTTACATTTATTACGAAGAGTAACTAGCCAAATTTTTGTAATGATCCGTTAGTTCGTTTTTTTTTTGTTCGTTCGTTTGTGACTGTTTTTATTTTATGCTTGTTAGCTCAACTCAAAAATAATGAATGGAACTTTATGAAATTCATAGGCGTTGTTAGTAATATTAAAATATATCAATGATTAAGTTTTGGTGCAGATCGGTTGGCTCGTTTCTATGTTTGACTCATGTTAGTCATAATGTTTGTTAGCAGCATAACTCGATAAGTCATGAACGGATCTCCAAAAAAATACTGAATCTGTTGACGCTGTTGAAGGGCAAAATCATGGTCTCACAACCAGTTTCATTTTTCTCATAACCATTGCCTTGCTTGGCGGAGGTATGCGCTCTCAGATTGCTCTAGTATTGCAATGTGTTCACTTTACACAGCGTTTGGAATTCTGAATAACAGTGGGAAATATTAGAGATAGCAAAGACATACAGGATTTTAATAGGAGAGTTGACAATAGGCCAGAACTTGTTAACTGCAGGCACCTGGTGCTGCAGGTGTGGTGAGCAGCAGCAGCAGCAGCTGTACGCACAGGTGCGTGCACTACAGCACAGGTGTTAGTGGCACTGCTGTACACTGATGTAGTGTATACTGTCGCTGTACAGATCTGCGATGGTGCAACTGTTGGGCCATCATACATATGCATCCCATTCTCTGGATGTTGTACGCACTTAGCCCTTTCTCTTATGAATATATCTGCCTTTCAATTGTGAAACCGTTGTTTGAAACGTGCATAGACCACGCTATGACAGTAAGGGTTAATACCTTCAGCTCTCGCTTCATAAGCAATACAAAGTAGTCTCCGAAATCTCGCGTATTTCATTGGCTCAGTTTTTCTCTTCTTCCCTTCCTCAGATATCGAAAGGCTGCTGATGTAATGGCAGTAGCTCGGAGAGGGCCGGGGCGTGTAGCCTGCCTGCTCTCTAACCATGGGTCTGTTGGCCCGTCTACTGCCGGCCATGTTATCATCTACAGTGACCTAGTCGGTGCTGAGGGGCGGGTTTCCTATAACAAACAGCAGAAAAATATAGATTAACCAGAACGCCTCGATGGCGTAAGACCATCACCCGCGGTAGGGAACAAATTTAGCGGAGTCATTTTAGAAAGAACGAGGCTAGGGCACCGCCCCATTCCTTCTCAGAGATTAGCTCTTCAATAATAACATAAGAAAAATAGCGGGACTCATGGCGCGCGACGATTTCCCGTTGTGCAGCAAATTCAATGCCTTCATTTTTTATGGCCAGTTAGGTCTAGTTTTTCGGCGTGAGCCACATCTATGTCAACCCTCCAAACCCCCTACAATAAGTTATGAAGATTGCTCAACTCCTTCGACCACTTGTTGGGTGGACAGACAAATATACAAATATATACATTCATATATTTACAAATATACTTAAATCTTCAACGAAAACATTATCACCTCTTTCACTTCGTTTGCGGGTGATAATAATTTTAATTGTGTGTCAATGTTTTGTTACATAATACAGCAGGCCGTCGGCTGCCTGCAGCGGCCACAGGGAGGGCGCCTGCAACTCTACGGTAGCGGCCTGCCTTCGTTGCTGCATACACTGCAGCGTGCAGCATGAAGTTACTGCGTGCTGTTCTGCATGTCATCGAGATGAGATTCAACCTTCATTACTGCTTAAAGTTATACATTGTATTGCTGATCCTCTTTGTCATATTTTCAACTTATGCTTGGAGAACGGCATTTATCCTAATGTANATAGACCCATATCTACGTTATCTATCTTCAATAAAATTTTAGAGAAAGCCATCCATTCTAGGCTATCAAATTTTCTTTCATCACATAACGTAATTAGTGGTCAGCAGTTTCGCTTTCGTAGTAAATCTAATACAACGCTAGCAATTTTTCATCTTGTAACTGACCTTCTAGAATGCTTCCGCAGTAAAACATATGGTATTTCATTATTCTTAGATCTTCGAAAAGCGATCGATACTGTAGATAAAGCAATATTATTAAGAAAACTTGATCATTATGGCGTTCGGAATGCAGCAAATGCACTGATTAATAGTAACCTGTCTAATAGAGATCAATATGTACTCTGTAATGGTGCCAAGTCACAGGTATTACCTATTAATTCCGGTGTTCCGCAAGGAAGTAGTTTAGGCCCGTTATTGTTCAACATTTTTATTAATGACATTACTACTCTCGGTATGAATTGTGTATTGTATGCCGATGACGCAATTTTCTACACCAATAGTAGTAATTTTCAAGCTGCTATAACTGATATGCAAACTTTTTTAAATGTTTTGTCTGAATGGTTAACTCAAAATAGATTAACTGCTCATGAGAATTAAACCAAATTAATGCTTTTCTCACCCTGTACTCACTAACAGTTGCCACCTATGTATCTTCTTTAATAATAACCTACTAGAGTGGGTGTCCCAAATAAGATATCTTGGACTGATCCTGGATGAAAAGCTGTGATTCACGTCCCATATTGAAGACATTGGACGCAAGCTTAGCAGGGTTCTCGTTATAATTTTTGCAATATCCAATTATGTTGATCGTGAATCATTAAAAATAGTCTCCTCTAATGAGATGCAGTGAAATGTACTTGTCTTTTCAAATGTTGCAATTTCAGGATGTTTACAACTATTCCTTACTTAAATTTTTTCGATTTGTGTTCTGTAATCACCCTGTAGTATTTCTAAAGTATTTCAGTCCCCTTATTCCCCAACAAAATTACGAACTGAGACGTGCTGTTCTCAATCTCCCAACTGTGCGTGTTGACGTTGAGAAACGCGCTACAGTATTTCAAATTGCAAATGTTCTCAATAAACTTCCTGCGTATTTATTAGATCCCATTTCTGATAATGTCTTAAAAAAACGTTTTAAAGAATAGCAACGTCATGCAATTTTATTAGCTTTTGTTTTTTGTTTTATGTTGCCCAAAAAGTTTGTTAAACTTTCAGTGGCTACGCAGATGCATTATTCTATAGTGTATTACTACTTTACCAAGTACTTGTACTGTAATATAAAATGTGTTTGTCTGTAATAAACTTATCAAACCTATCAATTGCATGCAGTGTGCCAACTGCATAGAAAATGTGCTAACTCTATGTGCTAACTGCATGTAGGGTGCTAACTGCATAGACTGCTAACTCTGTGCGCTGTCAACACACATTGTGCTAACTTGTGCATGCTAACTGTACACAGTGTGCTAAAGCTGTGAACAAACTGTATAAAGTGTGCTAATTTCGCTGTTCTCAGAGTAGGCAGCAGAAGCTCCCATGAGGTTGAGGCAGTTAATAAAACCACAGTTAATTAACAGAATGTGTCAAATAAATCAACTTAAGCAAAAATTTCTATATCAATAACTAAGGAATTAAATGCTGTACCACGCGAATTGAACAGTCTACGTAACGGAAAGATCACTGCCGCACGACCCACACACTGCACAGTCACTCACGACCATAAGTAAGCCGGAGCATCGCTCTGAAGGCCCTCACCTCTACTGAGCATCGCAATATTGACATAAACATTCAGAGTCGTCCTGGAACTTTTCAGGATTTCCTTTTGATCATCACCAAACTTTGGTCATTTGTCCTTCTTGACATTCCTAACAGCTTGAAGGGCAGTCCATAACTTTCTAAGTTTATTCCGACACACAATAAGAAAAACATATAGCCCAACATACAACGAACATACAGATCGCCAGAATTTGGTTATTTATGTTATTTAACAGTTTTCGCAAATTTTATTAAGAACCCTCCATATATTCTTGGGATATTATACCCTAAGAAAAAAGAACAAGCATGGGATAAAACAGACAAACGAACAAACAGATTATCACAAAAATCTGGTTCCATGCTGCTCGTAACATTCCTAACAAATTTTACAAATTTCTTGAAAATCTGTTCATGACTATTTGAATTACAGTATGTTGCTAATAAGCAACCGTTACCCATACAAACAAATGGTTGGGATGGATCTTCAACAAATGTTAATCCTATCTGCTCCTCTTAACATATCTAACAATCCATGAAGATTCGTCTGTACATTTATAACATTTTGAGTTATCTTGGTAATAGACAGACAGATAAACTCTGACAAAAACATAGCCTCCTTGGAGAAGATAATTAACACAATTATTGGCACTGGAGGAAGAAAACTGATAACAGACGGAGCAGATATAATTTCCTGGGCTGTTGGCCCTTAAGAGAGGGGAGGGGGGGGGGTGCAGCAGTGACACAGTGAGGAAACGGACAGTGGTCACTGTGGGGTCTCTTGGGTGACCATACTGCCTGTGTTAGAAGTATGTGTACATTATGTTTAATGTGGTTTTTGCATAATGCAGCATGCGGTGCCTACATAGCACAACATAAGATGCCTACAGAGCACAACACATGCCTACACAACATGCAGTACCCCACATACCTCACCCAAACATGTCTACATCGCTAGTTCACACCACAAACACACGTACACATCGCCAAAGGTTACCGTTCATTAAGCAGCTCTCAAATCCCTCACACACCGCGACCTTGTCAGCCGCCGCACCATCCGTCAGCGCCTCCAACTTCAGTATTGAACGTAAAAAATTATCGCCACTCGCTTGACTGCATCGCCTTAATTTTTTATCGTTAATGAGAGACGGCGCCGTTTTCGTATGATGGGGCGAGACCGAATTACGAATGGGCCTAATCGGAAATATTCTTTAGTGAGGCTACTGTGCCGCAATTTGTAGGGCTTGCTGTCTAATGCAGTGCACTGTTGCAGTGTACACTGTACATGCAGCAGTAGTGTTACACATGGCAGGGCTGTCTAATGCAGTGCACTGTTGCAGTGTACACTGTACACGCAGCAGTAGTGTTACACATGGCAGGGCTGTCTAATGCAGTGCACTGTTGCAGGGTACAGTGTACATGCAGCAGTAGTGTTACACATGGCAGGGCTGTCTAATGCAGTGCACTGTTGCAG
>LQNS02020120.1:5053135-5073504 GCA_001587735.2 Parhyale hawaiensis | reverse complement strand
GTTACACATGGCAGGGCTGTCTAATGCAGTGCACTGTTGCAGGGTACACTGTACATGCAGCAGTAGTGTTACACATGGCAGGGCTGTCTAATGCAGTGCACTGTTGCAGGGTACAGTGTACATGCAGCAGTAGTGTTACACATGGCAGAGCTGTCATGGCTATTGGGCGGAGGTAGACAGGGCAGTACACAGAAAACTGTCGACAGGGTGAAAAGCGGCACTGTTTCCTGAAGTAGAGTAAGGAGGAAACAAGCAGACATGAAGGCAGACAGACGGACACACAGACAGACTGTGAGGCAGTCAGACGAATGAGAAACAGAGTACGTCGTGGCAGCAAGCACAATTGCATGGGTTATGAGATGTTTCACACGATACATTGGACATATGAAGAGGTCTACAAGGAGAACCTCACTGACAGAGTTACAGAGGATTAACATCAAGGGCTGCATGTAAGGGGCAGATGTTGCAGAACTTTACAAGTCGTTGGACAGCCATAGATTGATTTAAATACCATAGGATATAAAGATGAAAATAATAAAACGGTTTCCTTCTGTGATTGCAATTTGACAGTTTATATTACAGAACTTAAGCACATTAAGGTTTCATTATTTCAATCTCAAATATTCTATGATCTTCAATAAACTTATCTTCGTTCTCATTTCCATGCAAAGACCGACGACTAGTCACGCGTTATCCAGACAGCATCACTGTATGAGTCCTCAGCTCCTCTGGCAAACGAAGCTGCCCTATTTTGTTATAATATGCAATAAAAGAGGGCCTAGTACATAGCCTTAATTACCTCCGCCAAGGAGGTTATGTTTTTACAGGGTTTACTGTTTTTTACAGTTTACAGAGATTATTAGGCATGTTGGGAAGAACAGATGATTGACTCTTGGTAAAGATCCATTCAACTGTTTGTTTGTCTTCCTCTTTTTCTCGTACCATAAACTCAAAACGTTATCAAGGGATTTTATGAAATTTACAGAAATTGTTAGATTTATTACGAAGAGCAAATGACCAAATATTTACGATTATCTGTTGATTCGTATGCTTGTGTGTGCTTTTTTTTTTTTGTCTCTGTGTTTGATTTTGTGTTTGTTAGCAATGTAGCTCAAAAAGTTAGAAACGGATCTTTATGAAATTTACAGAAATTGTTAGAAATGTTACTAGACGTAAATGATTACATTTTGGTGATGATCGGATTGTCGTTTGGGTGTTTGACTAATGTTAGTCAAATGTTCGCCAGAACACGGATCTTCAATAAAATTACAGAAGCTGTTATTTCTGTCTAAAGGCACAAATGACTAGGTTTTAGTGGTGATAACGATGAAATCGTAGTTTCAAAACAAATTTAAATTCTTGCACCCTCGGGGTGCACTATTTTATATAGTTACACTTTCTGTTGCTGGTATTGACCTTGAATCTCGAGACGCCCACATCTTAGTCGTATTACGTTTTATATGTTTTCGCTTCAGCACCAACCCAATGTATTTACAATGTTTCCAGTAGACAATTTTCGGTGAGTGCTTTTATTGGAGGGAAATTTCGTTTGGGCGGCTGGTGAAACACGGCGCACGTAGCACCGCAGCACCTCCTTATATGACCTCCACTTTTTCACTGCACCACAAATGTGTCAAAAGTGCAATCTTATTTGTAGGAGAGGCCGGGCAGTTTTTACGGAGTGCGTTTGGGTCAATATAGGGCCGCGTAGGCCTTACGGTCTACGGGTCTGATGGATGAAAGCGACAGTGATTGGTGGCTGCGCAGAGAGTAGACTGCGTTACAGTACTTTACTACTGCAGTCCGTGTCTGACTGCTGCCAGTTGCTGCACAGATGCAGTAGACTGAAGTGCAGTACTGTACTACAGCAGCCCGTGTCTGACTGCTGCCAGTTACTCACTGTGTGGACAGTACTGTACTGGAGAAAAGGACAGTAACAAACTATGTTGTCCTGCAGTAAAAAAACGGCATCGGTGTCGCCGACGCTGCTTTGCAATACAAAGAGCGCTATATGCAAGCAGTCACTGCAGAGAGAGCCAGCGACCGCACACACAGATGTGTACTGAAGTTTTTGCCTCTACTGCAAGTGACTTTTGATGCTTCAGTTGACGCACGCATGCGCCTTGATGCAAGCAAGCGGGTCCTTGACAGGTAGGCACGTAGGTACCTGCAGTGTAAACTGTGGCAGCTGACAGGCTCAGCAAGGAAACTGCCCTATGGTAATATTAAAATCCTTGATTTCCGCACCCTGCTAATGAGAGAACATGAAGCTCAGCATCCAGCAATTGGATGCAGCAGTGCATTAGTAATGCCACTGTTGCAGGTTTAATAATGTGCGCTCATAATGCCATAAGATTTTACGAAGTTGACGAATACGAATATTCATCTTGTGAATTAGCGGGAACCCGAGAAAACTTCACAGAACAGAAACTTCAGTGATAATCTCAGACCAAAGCGTTGAGAATGCAATAAGAGCGGAAAGCACGTGCAAATTTTTGTTCCAATTTCCGCCGACCTTTGAAGGAGATTCTGCATCAATTCATCTGCATGTAAACAGCTTCAGTATGGCGGTGCATGACGTGAACGTAAACGCAAAAACATAGGAACAAAACATAATAATATTATGAATGAATCAAATTATAGGTCAAAGACTGCAGAAATGCTTAGTTTCTAAACTATTGCTGCGCTTTATTTAGTATTGAATCAGTATTGGTGCTCCCTGCTGCGCCCTTTTTTGTGTTGAAAATGTTTGCCTAAGCTGTGGTTTCGTTAGCAGAACCAGTTCAAAGCTCCAATCTTCAAGGAATAATGTATCATTGGGAATAGAATATATCGATTTATGGTAAGTAATTGTCAAAGATATCGTTCCCATATATAGGTTAATAGTAGAGAATTACTACCTTTACTTTTTGCAAGTTTTGATTAGATACGACGCCTCGGCCGCCGCAAGGCACATGTTGATCGTACGCCATTGGAAGGAAGTTTAATAGAATTCGATTAAAGCTCCTTTTGTTGAAAAAGTAATTATCTCATAATTCGATATTTATCTTTTCTCAAATTATTTTCTAAGTAAATGCTATCGGATAACCTATAAAGAATCTATGAGCCTTTTTCTAAAATGCAGCACATTTAAACGAACTTAAAACAATGGACATTGAATTAACTGAAGCATCCTTGTTCAAATGGCACTAGCGCCGCCTGCTGCCTTTCTCGTAAGCCACAAAGCTACGCGGACAAAATTTGCCGCAGAGTTTTCTCACTTCTTGATTCAAAGCTCTTTGCTCAGATCCGTAGTAGCATCATAATTTTCCCCAATCTAACACTGAGGAAACATGCAAACTTTTATCTAACTAAAAGAATTGTTCCTCAATTATGATACCCACCAGGAAGCAAAGAATGCAACGGGAGGACTCAATATGACTAAAATAAAATTTAGCCGTGACCGCACGTAACAAATTTACATCACATCGACGAGTCGAAGTATTTGACCTCAGGCCATCACAGGTTGTTTTCTTGAACATATCACCGTATTTTTTCGATTTATTTCATTCAACCTCCCTCTCATGACTGACCAGCTACTTGAGCAGCAAAATACTGTAAAATGTTGTCGTCAAGTACAGAAAGCTCGAGCAATAGGCTAACTGTTACTGTGGTTTCTCTCGCGTACGGAATTGGCTATAATGGTGCTTATAATTGTTGGCATGAAATAAATATGTTCTGTGAAGAGCACTGTGAACTGAATATGAACTGTAAATAAGGCTTCAATTAAAAAAAAAGAACTTAAATCAAGTCGCCAAGAGGGACCAAATTCGGTGCTAATGTTGTGAAAGTTTCCACCAGCATGCACTGCAATTTTCTATAGATAATTGCTAAATTCGTATACATTCTCTTAATTTATTTATACACAAGTGATAAATTTCGTAACTTAAGACGATTTTTCTGGTTGAATTAGTTAAAATACTCATAGACTGCTCAGCCATTGATTCGTCGATGATGACGTCACTTTTTGATGCTATTTTCTCGTGAGTCCTCCCGTTACGCTCTTTGCTTCCTGATGCCCACGTACCCGTATCATGCATCGGAAGGGTGAGAAATGCCTTAAGTTTGGTAGTAAATTTTCTACCTAAGACCTGCGAGCAGTTGTAGCTTCTTAAATTTGAACTTGACTTCTTCTCCTATTGATCCCTTCCCATGTCGTATCCAGGATACCTCGGAGATGCTTCAATTTTTCCCCTATCCAAGACTGATGAAAACGTTAAGGTCGTACAAAGTAACTAACTAGAGCACTCTGAGAGCTCATACCTCCGCCAAGCGAGGCAACGGTAGTAAAAAATTCAAATTGGCTCAGAAACCATAATTTTCTTTGCATGAACTC
Source organism: Parhyale hawaiensis (assembly GCA_001587735.2). Classification (NCBI taxonomy): domain Eukaryota; kingdom Metazoa; phylum Arthropoda; class Malacostraca; order Amphipoda; family Hyalidae; genus Parhyale; species Parhyale hawaiensis. The sequence continues at coordinate 5,069,129 of LQNS02020120.1, read as the reverse complement.
CAAAATCTAATCATTCGTGTTTTATGATAGTAATAACAGCTTTGGCAATTTTCTTGAAGATCCGTTCATAACTTTAGAGTTAGGCTGCTAACAAACGTTCTGACAAACATGAGTCAAACATACAAACGAACAAACTTATCTGCACCAAAATTTAATCATTTATGTCTTTTGACATTACTAACAACCCCTATAAATTTCATAAAGATCCATTCATTACTTTTTGAGTTATTGGGCTAACAAGCATAAAATTAAAAACGGTGACAAACGAACGAACGGATCATTACCAAAATTTGGTCATATAGTTACTCTTGGTTATACCTAACAACTCATGTTATTTTCTAAATATCCATCCAAAGTTTTTTGAGTTATGGCATTGAGAAAAATGAGGCAGACAAACAAACAAACGGATAGACATGTCTCCACCAAAAGTTAGTCATCTGTTTCTCCTAACATATCTAACAGTCCATCTAAATTTTGTCCAAATCGGTTCATAACTTTTTTGAGTTATTTTGGTGACAGACAGAGAGCCAAACACGACAAAAACATAATCTCCTTGGCGGAGGTAACTAACGAAGGGATAAGCCATATTATAATATCGATTCTTAACTTTTGTAATTTGTCGCACGTCCGTACACCACAGCTGCCAATTGTAGTGACGTCATAAATTCCCCCTCCCCCAGGGTTCATCTTGTGCCAGCGATAACCGCACAGTTTGTCGCTGGTGTAATTGGGAGAACGTTTTAACGTTTGCTTGTATTTATGCTTTCTTAATAAGAAACCGCACTTTACAACCACACGCTCAACTAATGAGGAGACGTTCATCTATCTCATCGTTCATGCTACCGTATCTGCGCTACCGCTGACGATGTCCGTTGTTTTATATTGTAGCGCTCCAGCTGAATTTATCGAAGTGTGAGGCAGTCAGCCACCACGGTCAGCCGGGCATTATTATTTCAGTCAGCCACGACTGACAGGTCACTAATATAATTGTGTCAGCCACTAACCGCGGTGGTAAGCTCTGATTAACTAAGTGTCAGCTGCAAATTAAAGTTCTATGTCAATGTATAGGATAGGCTATACAGCTGCGAGACCATGCACACGCTACTATGCATGTCAATGCAGCCAGACACCTCGGAGGTCAACATTAAATGGCCAAATTAGGCAAGGTATCGAACCCTGCCCTGATCGATCGGACCTCCTGTGCCGCACACATTACAATCATACACTTGGTGCGTCACAAAAATAGCAAAGAGAAACTGAAAGTGTCGTTGCTGAGCTGCAGTAGGTCTATTGACCTCAACAATTAGGGCAACTTAATGACCAATAAACGATTGGAACACTGCAGTCGCCCGCCTGCAGACGGCCTTATTACCAACGTGTTATCGCCGTCCTACTTTGTTAATAACCTTCCTTTCACCTGGGGAGTGGAAACACGCAAAAACATGGGGTCATATTGCAGCATCGAAATGGTTTTATTTCTTTTTTATTCAGACGACATGTGGGCTGAAGATGTGCTACACCGGCACCTCAAGCCTCGCCAATATCTTCAATACTAGCTGTTTGTGTCATCGTTCGTTCGCCTGTATGTTGCTCTTTCAATATTAAATGTACTATGGGAGAGATAGTGTTCCTATGTTACACTACTAGGGATTGTTCATCAATAATCGTGAACCGTCCCTAATTGCAAATCATTATACACACGCTGGTGAAGTTTTCGTTTTAAATTAGTTAATTTCAAGGCTCCCTTCCTCCTGTTTATGCGATGCATCTAAGATCGACTCTACTTCAACATTTCCAAACTTTCGTTGCATGCAATTATCCTGCAAATGGTGCAAGACGAATCGAAAGCTCGAGAGGACGAGTCGTGGTATTGACAAATGCAGCGCCTTAACTGGGGTGCCGCTGACTGCTGAATTTATTAAAGAATTTTCCCTTCAAGTAGATTTCTTACCATTTTGCACCAAAATTGAACGACATTACTACCTTAATTATAGTGCACTGTATGTCAACATATGATTTAACAAATCACAATAACTTCCACCTCAATATACCAAGTGAATGGAGACCGACTGACAATCGCTGTATGTATAGCAGCATGTCTGTATCCACTTTCCGGGGTATACTGAGATGAACACAAAAAAGAGTAGTTATTACAATTATTGTTAATACTGTTAAAATGAATTATGTGGAGGAGCACATGTGTTTTCCTGGAGTCTTCGATTCCACCCTCCCCCTCACCTCCTCGTGTCAGTATTCAGCACATGACCTCAGAACGCCTCATAAGAGCACTTGTGAGCACAGCCCACAGCCCTGCATCTTTCTTACCCATGAAACGCTTATCGTGAGGAGAAGGAAAATAAATAAAGTTACTTGATAAGTGAGCGGTTGCTGAGTGTGTCTTGATTATGAGTGTGGTTTTTTTTTTTGGGGGGGGGGGGGCAGTGGTGTAGCAAAGGCAAGCCTGCATGTAGGGTTGTGGCTGCAACACGACTCAGCCTGCCGGTACTTTACCCTGCAGGCCTGGAGAACACTATTTGGGGCAGAAGGAGGCACTATGTCGATGCCACACGTTAGTCAAAAAAACGAGTATCGTCATCTTTTCGTCTGCATGCGTTGATGCGTCCATTTAAATAGCACACAACTGCAAACAATTTTGAGTTACAAATCCCTCCAGATATAATGATAGCCCAAAAGTTAACTAACGGCACTTGCGGAGTGAACTAAACTGACGGGTAAACATTTTACACCATTTCTTGGCAATTTCAAAGCTGTGTTTACAAGAGTTCAACATAACTCTTGGACGAAAAGATGACGATACTCGTTCTGTTGACTAGCGTGTGTTATCGTCATTAGGTTGCTACTGCAGAACACAAGTTTATACATTAGCGCTGTTCGGCAATTTTATTTGCATTATTGTACTTCTGTTTGTAACGAAGGTTACACGTTGCCTCGAGTTCTTGTACCTACAAATTTGTGTGACCTGGAGACACTACAAGAAGTCTTGCGCATGCAAAACATAAAAAATTTTCTGGAGAACTGCTCCAAATTTCTCTATTGAAAAGTACCAAAAAAATTTTCCAGAGGAATGCATATGAAATTTATTCCCGAAGAAAGATACAGAGATATCAATATTCTGAGAAAAGAACAAAAAGAAAATCAGAAAATCGGCTTAACTTTGAAGAAGAAAATAGGCCTTTGCTATGTTTGCCCTTGATACATCTTGGCCAACAATTGACCTTTGAGATAATGTCGACAGAGCACTCAAATGGACGTAGCAAATAATAACTGCAAGCGGGGCCGCGGCTACAGCGCCATTACTGCGGCCTTAATTTTTTGTGACTTGATTGCGTCGTGCTGACGAGCGCTTGCGCCCTCATCGGCGGCCGATTATGTTGCTACGCCTCTCAATAGTGCCATGATAGCAAATCATACAAAAACAATAACATTTACCAAATGAACGTCCCAGCTTGGGGTAAGCTTTTGTATCAATAGCACGACTATTAGCACACCTGAATGTGTGCAGTGAGAGTCCAATGAAATAAATTTTATGCACGCAACCACACGGCGACAAATCCGAGACTGGTCAGTCAACGCTTCCCAGAAGGCATCAAGCGGGCAATACTCAGCAAAATCCCCTGAGCAAGAGAGTGCCTCTTTACTTTTACTGGACTGACCCAATAAATTGTGATCTTTATTTCCCAACAATTTGGTTTTCTCTGAAGAGGCCCATGTTCGAACCTATTGCAAAACCTACAACCGTTCTTATCTAGTCTGCCAGTTGAAAAGATGCATTTAAAGCCCTCTGATCCCGCTAAGCACAACTACATCTTAAATTGAGTGAATATAAATATGTGTTTTATTATTTTGGACATGCAGTTTGCTAAACATTAGGACTTGGAAAGGGAGGGGGGGAAACCAAACCGTCTGTCTTACCATATCACCGTCCAGCAGCCGGTTAAGGCCCCACTTCTCCAGAACCGCACATTAACTTGCAATCAAAATGGGGGCGGCAGCGATGCACAAAATGGCGGCGGTAACAATACACAAAATGAAAGCAGCAGCGATGCAGAAAATGGCGGCCGGCTAGCGGCAGAGCAAATGAAACCGCGAGCAAAATGGTGGCTGGTACAGAACTTCTAGGCTGAGCTTTGGGACACTGTACCAAAGCGAAAACGAAGATGTATAGGTGGCAGTATAGAGTGTGTCTGGGACTCAGCAACAGTCTGTACAAGCCTCAGTACCTGTCAGACTATTTTTACGGGAGATTGTGCTGTTTTGCGAGCTGCGGATTCTGCGAGGACTCAAGTTAAGCAGATCAGTTGTATGAAAAATTGGAGCTCACCGAAATAAAAGAAGCTCAGATTTAGTTTGAATTTCGCTGCAGTTGTTCGAAATAGAAGTTGAATATTGGGAATAAGAAAGTGGAATACATGGGTAGCAAAACTGGAATATTAGGGAAGCAAAAATTGGAATACTGTATTAGGAAAAAGAACATTGGAATATTAAGAAAAGAAGACTGGCATATTGAGTAACCGCTCATCGGGGTAATAGCAATATTTGGAAAGCGAAACTCGTAATTATAGGAAAACGAAAACTGAAACATTCATAACATGAGAAAAAAATAAAAAAAAGTAGGAATACTTAGAAAATCAAGACTAGAATATTGGTAATACAAAAATTGGGATTTGAGGAAAGCAAAACCTAAAATACTGGGAAGCAAAAATTTTAATATTTGGGAAAAAATTCTAGCAGTTGGATGGAAGACCGGACTTGAATTTTTTTTTAAATGAAAATTGTAATATTAGGAAATTGGAAATTGGAGCACTCGCAGAAGAAAACTTGACATATTAGAAAACTAAATTAGAATATTGAGAAAACAAAAATTGGAATATCTATATATATTGAGAAATAAAAATTGAAATCTTAAAAAAAAGATTTCCTAATACGGAGAAAACAAAAATTGCTATAGTGGAAAATAAAACTGGGACGTTGGAAACACTAAAATTTAAATATAGGGAATACTAAAATTGGACTATTAGGAACACGTACAATACGATACTGGAAACCAAGAATTAGCATCATAGAAAGTTTTGAAAACTAAAACTTATAGAAAAAATGACCGGACTATTCGGAAGCAAGAATTATAAAACAGGGAAAATGGAAAAAATTCTTAAGGAAAACTGAATTTGGAGCGTAATAAACAAAGATCGGAATAGAGGATAATGAAAATTGGAATACGGGAATAGGAAAATCAAATTACTGCACAACAAATTTGGGATGAAAGGAGAGGAAAATTAAAATATTAGAAAAATGAAAATTGGAATATTGGAAAAATGCAAACAAATACACAGGATTAGAAACCTGAGTATTGGAAAATGAAAAGGACAACTTGGCAAAATGAAAATGGTTGTAGTGGGAAGCAAAATTTTGCACGTGGGAAAAATTAAAAGTGAAATGTAAAGAAAACAAAAACTGGAATATTTGGAACACCAACATATTGGAATGTTAGCAAAACGAAAATTTAAATAAGAGAACAACGAATATTTCGTTATTGAACAAGCATATGACTGAAATATGGGAAAAACAGAAAAATTAGGAAAACAATAATGTAATAATTGAAAAATGAAAACTAGAATTACAGAAAGGCGAAATTTAGAAAAGAAAACAAATTTGTAAATGCTTGCTTTCTCAACATGAAAAGTTGTCACAGCACTAACTTTTGATCGAGTTAAAACTTCGATTGAATGGAAGATTTCTTATTATGAGTTAGAGCCTCAGTGCAGGACCCTCGTGAGCTCTGTGGGAATCCCAGCTACGACATAGCACCTCACCTAACAGCATATATGTCGTAGTTGCTTTCTGCCGCTGTTGCAAGTTCCCCTCATATATTTCCTCTGTGCTAGAACACAACAGGCCTGTCGTGTACTATAGATCATACATGAGCATTTACTCCGACCTTTGCACACTTAACTCATATCTTAATAACGAGGATTTCTTCTTTTCATTTCGCAACGAAGATGGTACAAACAGCGAGAAGTTTAGAAGAAAGTCAACAAAGTCGGATTTGATGCTGGAAATTTCACTTGAACTTGGGCCCAAAATCAATATACAAGTTTTCTTAAGTAAAATTAGTAGTGTCTTTCGGTGTGTGAAGTAAGCATCAGTATAGGGAAAACAAGCCAACTGCAGCGTAAGTTGGTACACAGCGCTGGACGCATAGGCAATTGTATACCTGTCGCTTGCTGCAATTTATTAGTTTTAAGCCATTTACATACGGAAGATGCTGATGGTCAAGTACTCGCTGGATCTGCTGACGCCAAATATAATCCACCACACTGGTACACTCAACAGTCCATCTCATTAATTTAAGGGAAAATTTCACTCACGGGGCAACACTCACTGAGGGTAACACAGCTCTGTCCGCAACACATTGGCACACACCTGTGCACGTATCACGCGTGACTCACGATACCTCTTTGTATCGTGATGAGCTTGCTCTAATCGAATAACAATCGAATCTAAAGCATCGCTGAAATCTGCCTGCTGATCTTGTAATTAGAAGAGAAATGCAACGAATATTCCTGATGTAGTTTATTGGCTACATGGCGACAGCAAAGAAAATAATTTAGCTTTGTAGTATAGCATTTTTGGTGAGCCGAGGAGGGCAGTAAACGGAGCAGGGGCGGCATGCGCACACACGTGGTCCCGTACATCACCTGACGCGGTCACCACGCTACTGACTGGAATAGGCACGTCAGGTGTGGGACTGTGAGGGGGGCGGGGGAGCGAGGGGGGCCTAGCGTGACTGTGGCACGACCTGACGAGGCCGTGCGCCACCGTGTGGGCAGGTGACTGCACGCTCGCCTTTCGTTTAGCTTTCTCATTTTTTTCCTTTGGTATAATTGCTACTAAGTTTCTCTTCGTCAAAAATGGTGCCGAAATTTTGGTAATTATAGCGATTTTTGTAATTGTGACAATTGAGACATTTTGGTAATTTTCATACGAGCATGACAGGAAAATCCTTATACAATAAAGCGCTTCGTGCATATGTTGATTTATTTATTTCGTGTCCTCTCTTAAGGAAACAGGTGAAAAATAGGACAGGTTGTAGATTTTTTAATCGAGTTAAGTGTCCTTAGAGATCGATGACCAGGTTGCGAGACCAGGTTGCGAAAGCACTTCTTTCTTGAACACTTCTTGAAATCGGAACATTATATATGCAGCTTCTGGAGACCGATTCTATAACTTTTTTCTCTGAGGACACGACGTATAAATTCGGCAGACGATGGCCGGAGTGCTCACGATGAGATAATTTTTCACGGGAAGTACACAATTATTTCTCCTAACTCTGACGAAGTAGTCTTCTCTTCCTCAGCCAAAATTTCAGCACCTCAATGAAGCAGATAGCTATTTGAGTTATGAAGACTGTATGGCATCTTAGCTACGGTGCACTCACATTGCACTTACGCTGACTGGGGTCGCATCCAAGGAGCTAGGTTCTAATAGAGGAGCGCACTCTCTCTATTTATCCTACGGGAGCGTTGCGAGTAAACTTTTCTCTTAAACTGGCTGAGTGGCTTATCCAATCGGAGAGCAGCATTGCCTTACGTAGCCTTTAAAGGAAGAAGTCCTAAGCTCAAATTTTTATAGCCATTAACCATCGATGAAATTCCTAGCGGATGGAAGTATGTAAAGGAAACTTGTATCCTGTATACCATCTGATGATGAAAGTAACAGCGAGAGCACTGGGATATAAATCTTCAGACACGATTGTCTTTGGAAAAATATTGAAGAACTGCCTGTCTGTATCTTCCTTAATTATATGTGCTGACCAATGCCACTTCAGCCACTTTAAGGACTCCAAAAGCCAGCTTCGATCACGTGACAAAGCCATGTGTTTACTCGCCCAGAGAGTGCTTAGGCTTGCTCCTCCCATTAGAAGCTCCTTGGTCGCATCCAAGTTAATAGCAGTGTGTTACCAAGGAGCTTAAATAGAGGCTCCTTGGTTGACATGGAGATCGATGACGAGGTTTCAGAAGAAGGTGAAATTGGAATCCTTATCGCTTTCTATGAATGCTCTTCTTGCTTGAAACACTTCTTAAAATCTAGCAATACAAATGCAGCTTCTGAAATCTGCTTTAATAACTTTTTCTCTCAGGTCACGACGTATAAATTCGGCAGATGATCGACGAAGTACTTTGAAGGTGATGAATTTTCACGGTCAGTAGACAATTATTTCTTATAGCTCACTGTCTTTCTTATCTGACGGAGCAGTTTTCTCTTCATAGGCCAAAATTTCACCACTTCAAATGAAGCAGATATTTGACTTGGAAAGAAGGTCTCAACGGTATCATTGCTACGGAGCGCTCATATTGCATATAGCTGCCATTTTGTATTAATTTGTTGGAGTGTTTTACACAAAATTTTACATTTGCCTGTCAATATAGGTAGAAGACCTAAGGATGAGAGCACGACAAAGGCCAATGAAGAAAATCTAGAAGCAAGTACGAGAAGAGAAGATTCCGCACCGACCTACAAAAATTAGGCAAACATATAGATTTTTGCATGAATTTTTTCACGCATGGGTCCACTAATGTATAAATATTTAAAAGGAAATAAGTAGTGTTAATGATAATATAATGTTGATTTTAATGACAACAAGTGGCGTGCGCTCTTATTAAATGGCCGCTGAGAACAAATACTTCCTGGGAGCTAGCACCGCTACCGCCAGGAGGCGCTTCAGACCTCTCCAAGAGTTTGATTTGAAATTAGCATGCCTCGTGGCGTAAGACCATCACTTGCGTTAAGGGGGGTGGTACGGAAAATGCTGAGTCACGAGTCACAAATTCAATGCCATCATTGTTTGATAGCCAAATAATATTTGTTTTTTGGCTTTTACCACATCTCAGTCAACCCGCCTGACTGCCTGAAAAAGATTGTTTTGATGGCTCAACTTCTGTCTCTTTCGAGTCAGAAATTACAAATTTAACGCCATCATTTTTGTTGACCAGCTAACTGTAGATTTTTGGCCTTTTTCACATCTCAGTCAACACACCTGACTGCCCGAAAAAAAAAAAAACTGTGGTGATGGCTCAACTCCTTCTACCTCTTTTTGGGTGGACAGACCAAGAAACAGACAGAGAGACACACAACTTCAACGAATTCGAAAGAAAACATTATCACCACTCTTTGCTTCGCTCGTGGGGGATAAGCATTGGCAAGGTGACATTCCCCTTGCCGTTCAGCAACCAGTTTTCGCCTATCTAACCATCTAATGCTTTAAACCGGGATGCAAAATCCAACCAGCCAATAAACTCTATATTTTTATACCGTATATCCTATGTTGAAAAGATACATTGGTCTTCAGTCTGGTGTTTTGATAGAGGGATAGCGAGGACTTGGTAGCTCTTTATCATGTTCTGAAAAGGAAAATCTAGGTGAACGTTGTTGTAATTAGGGTTGTCAGTTTGGGTGAGAGAGGGATGTATATTTTTCCGATGTGTTTCGGAACTCACTGGAATTCTGTGCTCTGCTGGGAACATTAAAGTCAGCAGACTTTCTTGCGTAAATTTGCAGACTAAGCGTTATCTAACGAGACGCTCATGTACCAGGTGATTCTTGCATTATGACAGCCTCATACCATAGAGCTCTGTGCATACAACAAAGTATTCAAACGTGTTGTTGCATCTCTGCATGACAACTGATATCGTACCCCAACAGTGGTTAAAATGTCAACCGCCGAATCAGCTTGACTTATATGTGTCGGCAGGACAGTGTCGGATAGCTCTTTAAATTTAGAATAAAATAGAATTTACAAACATGGAAACTTTCTTAGTTTGCGCGAGGAACCAACAAAACATTTTAGGACGTTCTGTACTGCGCGCGAAGAGCAAGTGCGTATAGTGTGAAACTGGCCTCAGCCGCCCAGCACAACTGGCGGCATAGATATATAAGCTGGTCTTCTGCAGGAGGTCTCAGCCTTACACCGCAGAACTAATTGGCTTAGGTATAAATATCTTTGGGGCATAACCTGCCCTCAGGGATTCAATATATGGACCGGTCCAGTTCATACTCCCAACGATTGGCCCAGTTTAGTTCAGACCCCCAACAATTATCCCAGACCAGCTCATACTCCCAACAATTGGCCCAGTCCAGTTCAGACCCCTAACAATTCGCCAAGACCAGTTCATACCCCAACGATTGGACAAGGTCATTTCATAATTATAATCTATAATCCCCAAACCCAATATTGGCTTGAGAACATTCCAAATGCCATCAAGTTTGCCTTACTAGACTCCACAGTCTGTTTAACACATTTTGCATTGTATGTTTCATCTTCACAACTCTTAACGTAGTTTTTCCCATTATTTGCGAACAGATTCAACGTGCTATCATCACTGAAAAAAACGGGAGACCATTTTTCATACTGGTAGGGTAAAGATCCCAAATGCCGTTTCTTTAAGCCAGAATGTCCACTGATCAACCCTCACCAATGACAGATATTGCTGATACTGAACCAATTTTGTTTAAACTTACCAGTCAAACTGTTTAATATATTATTAAAAAGGATTGAAAAAAAAATACTCTCAGTTCAGAGAAAAAAATCAGTCCCCTTTAATATAAGATAATGTGAAAAGCAGCCAGTGACGGCCTTACCTCATCAAGGTCACGGCTTTAGGAGTTAAATGGCATTATATATGTTTGAGGAGGGGAGAAGGCACGTAAAATGGGGGGGGGGTGGTGAGGTGCTTGAGGTGCCTTTACCCTATGTTCAAATCACTTGCTTGTCGCACTCGAAACTTTTTCTTATTCTGGTTACGCTGCACACATATAGAAGGTTCCGTCTGAGGGCTGCGTGTAAATAAGTCACCTACTTGCAGAAGGTTCGAAACAGTTTGGACACATTCACGCGAGAAGTATCATTCACTGGTCTCTTATACCTGTTGAAGTCTTGAAACGGTCCTTCAGTACCATGTGCTGCTTGATGCGATCTTCTTGTTTCGTAGTTTTTACGGGCCCTGCCTGCTATATACGGACTCACCATGCGTTCCGTATTATTATAGCAGCACCTAACTATCCTTCCAACTACACTCTTTGGTCGCCTGATAGTCTATGAAATCTCTCTATTGGCATAATTTTCCTTGTACCCTGTGATAAGAGTCCTCGTCAGAGAGTTATCTACCTCTGACGTTTAGCAGTGATACTGCTGTTGCATCGTCCATAAATGGTCATAAATGTTCATGAATGGTCTTCCTAGGGAATTAGAGAAACCTTGGGTGCACCGTACTAGGTAGATTTTAGAGGGTCTTTCTTCCCTTTGTTGCTTAATTTTGGACCGTTCAATAATTAGAATAAATTTCATATGACTTTTTATCCTTCAATTCTAATTCTACTAAGTTTTTACTAATGATATGGGCTATTTAACGTTAGAATTTCATGTCTGCACTGTAGATGAATCAAAAGATAAAAAGATATGAAGTCCTCAAATTTTGTCCCCTAGCTTTGGACGCTACTGTAAGGATTATTGGGGTATTCAGCCGAGTCTCAACAATGCAGTTTGGATCAAACAAAAAGTTTCATCAATAAGTGAACATCAAAAGAAAGCTACTGATAGCTTTGACATTCTGAGCACAGAGCCTGGAGGTAATTCTGCCCAGCGTGAGAGGACGGGAGCGTCGAACTGTTCTGTGCCGAACTGGGAGCTGCAGAGAGGTGTGGGTACACACTTTAATTCATTAAATTAACCCTAATATTAGACCCACTCCTAGTCTCCCTGCTCACAGAATACTGACCTACAGCAGCAGCCCTCTCACCCAATGCATGTTTTGTTCTATCGGTAGCTTTTTTGTTCTTGATATTTCTCCTTGGATATTTCGCTGATTAATCCCGCTGAGTTTCTTGGTTAATTAGCTGCGTGGATGGTCTCTAGCCTTATTTGAAGCATTAGATTGAAGAAAAGCCATATAATGTACGGTTAGGGGCGTCATGTGGATATTGTATTTTAGACGCTTCTTCTTCTCTGACGATGAGTGAGCTTTGTTGCTTCGTTCTCAAGTTAGGGAAAGCGTGTGACTGACGACTCAGAAGTGTTTTCCATCGTCTGCATTTTGGAATCGCAGTGACAGCTAAAGAAACAAAAGTGGAAGAATTCTGCAGAAATTTGTAAGCAAGTAACAAATTATCCCGGCAGACGGTGCCATAACGTACAAGGTATACAATAGTTAGCGATTAATTAGCGAAGTAGAACCGGACAGTGACGGTCGCGCCTGGTCTCCAATTCGCACTGCTCACATTCATACAAAACGACGTGGTTTCCCCTTTTCCAGCCCTCCTACATCAGTTTTGAACATAGAGACAGTTTCCCTCTGACGTGAAGCTCTCTCTTGGCTCAATTTCTGACTATAGTTCGCATATCATTGGCTATGGATTGAGAGCCAGGTCCGCCCATCAGGCATCGTCATTTGATTGATAGTCTGGACATAACCTCCTTTCGCTGACATGTCTTGGCAGGAGGAGCTTGAAAAGTATATATCTTGAAGTATACAAGTTATACCGCGCCATCCATTTCTCAGCAGTCCGAGGGCAGACGAAGATACGATTCACAGACAGGCTCTCTCGGGGGTATTTAGGTAGGAATCCCGCGTGAGTAAACTTTGGAAAGAGTCGAGCAACTTGTAAGAGAGTTAAAGCAGTATTGATGGCAAATTGCACTCCAATCATGACAGCTTTCAACTGTTTCCTTGTATCCAGATATAATTATAAAAATCTACCGTATATAGATACTGTTTGCTCTTGACAGTCTTTGCATAAATTCGGAATATAAGTATAGGTTTGTAGTGCAGATTACGGCAGGGGCGTTGCTTCGCCAGATTTGTTTTACTCGAAACATAAGAAAAGAAAAACGACTTAACCACATACCCTATATGGAGCAGCATAGATACCTTCTCATTCCCAATATTTTTTCCCTTTGAGCTCGTGCTGTTCAAAGTAAGTAAATAACGAGAGGAAGAATAGGGCTCGGATGGAACAGGGAAAAGGGAAACATATTCGTGCGAGCGAAACCATGACGAACAATGGCGGAAACGGTTCTTGGCTGAAATAATAATTTTCTGCCGTCATTTAATGATGATCAGAGTCAAATAGATAACGAAACCGGTCTGCCAAGGGAAATTCTGAACTCGAGTGGTTCATTTTGCTGCAGAATCTTTAATTTGTTCTGGGGCTTCCGCTTTCTAGCTTATATTTTCTGCAAATTGTCCAACGAACAATTGCTTTCAATTGTTGCTTTACAGGTCGAAGTAAACTGTAGTCCTCGAACTCACGGCAGCTTCAGAACACGAAATCTTGGCTCTGAAGCCTTCAGTAAGTTATGGCGGTAGGTCTCTGCTGTTCGTTTACTGTAAAATATTCATCTTCTTCTGAAACTTAAAGTGAAATCACTGAAGGGATTATTCTTCAAAAGAAAAACTCTATACAAAAAATTGCAGCCGATTCATCGTGTCCAGTTAGATTAGATAGGCGGCAGTAGACGAACCAAGAATCCCATTCCCAGACGAACCAAGAGGCCCATTCCCAACGAACCAAGAAGCCCATTCCCAACGAACTAAGAGGCCCACTCCCAGAAACCAAGGGGCCCATTCCCAACGAACCAAGAGGCCCATTCCCACGAACCAAGAGGCCCATTCCCAGTTACTTCCAACGTTCTGTGGCAATGAAATCAGACAGACGCAGGTAAAGTCTTAGTTACCCACAAAATCTGACGACAAATTACTATTTCAAGAAGGCCAGTGGATGATTTCTTGTTGGCAATTGCTGCAGGGACTGGGACCGCAGCACCAGCATCAACATTCATCTGTTCAGCCTCGTGCTTAACAAATGGCAGGCATCTATGTCTGCAGTATTAGCCGGGAGAGAAATTTACAGACATAGCTAAGCGAACCACTGGACCATTGTCCATATGTTAAGCCTATTTTATTGATATTACGTAGATGAGCAAAACTATACTCGAAGAAGAAGCTGCCTGTCCGCCTCTCCATCCGTCCGTCTGTCCGAAACCTTCCAAAAACCGTATCCAGTATACGATCCTGGGAACGGCTTAGTAATTAATTGCTATATATAGACCTGGCCTCGCAACTTTGAAGAATTGGTGTACTTTGTGATCTTGATGGACTTGGTCGTCGCGATGGATATTGTGGCCTTTGCTAACTTTGTGAACTTGGTGGCCTCCGCTGACTTTGTGTATAATGTGGACTTGGTGTCCTTGTTGAACTTTGAAAACTTTTTGGACTTGGTGGACTTTGAAGACTTACAAATTGTTTGAATGGAATTGTAAGATGTATTAAATATATATTTCTCAACTCAGTGAAAAAACGGGTTCCTGATGATCTAGCTTATATAAAGCATAAATTAGATACGATGTATTGAAGAAAAGAAATAATAAAATACTAGTCTGCAACCAATAAGTCCTGGTGAGCGCTCCACTGCCTCTAACTTTTGTAGCCTTAAGATGTTTCGCAAGCCCATCTCTGACGCTGCTGCCAATTAATCGATAATATTGGCTACGGGTTGTGAATGGTGAACAGCTGCTGGGAGCCTCCGAAGACACTATCGTGTAACTGGTTAGCTCGAGCCCTGTCCTGTTATGGAGGAGGAAGTTCCATGCAGGCACTGGATCCTCTCGCACCAGTTGAGTGCAGAGGATATCCACCGCACGTCAGAGGTCGCGGGGACCAGGATCCTTTCACCCATAGCAACGTAAATGGCTTCCCTTATTGGTTATTTACCAAGACTTCGAGGGACTAATATGATTCTTCATTTGTGTGGATTCTTTGGAAAATCGATGAAACTGCGCGACTACCGCATGACTGGAGGTATTTTTCGATCACCTTGTGTATTGAAACAAACCTTATCCCTGTATTGCAAGTGGTGTGAGAGCTCTAGTTATCTTTGTCAACTTGCTGCCGGCGCATGCGGTGCCAGAGTGCGCTGGCACCGTATGCGGACATTTAACTCCCACTTCACCCTTTCTTGGGGGGTCTGCCACGTCGACCTTCATTATGTAATAAGCACGAAATGCGAACAGAACGTCCGCTCGAAAGTTGAGCGTGCAATTGTACATTGTGGATCCGGCGTTACATACTTGGGACTTGGGCAAGCATTGGCAATAATAGCAGCGGCATCAGTGGGGCCGTTAGCCATCAGTTCATTCAAACTGCACACACAATGCAAGGAGAGCTACTGCAGCAGGCGACACTGCCTCACTGAGACGCGCAGTATTTCCTATGCAGCAGAGCGGCGCTTGCTTACAGTTTGGGTAATACGCGGTGCACGAGGCCTCTTCTCAGCGAGGAGCCAAGGCCTAGACTTCAGTCCGCTCTGTTATGCAGAGCAAGTGCCGAAGCTACAGTTAGTGGTTCATATGGAACAGCTGCTGAAGCATTAGACTATCAGAGCGGCAATAGACGAACTCTGATCTCAAATTTACTCAGATACTTCTCGTCGTTGCACAACTTTTACACCGCATATTCATTCATCTATTCTATATGCACTTCACAGTAATTTGTATAATATTGTTCAAACGGTATGCATTTATATAAACCTAGAAAATTACCCCGTCAAACTCATAAATGCACTCGTCTTGCCTGTGAAGAGCTCGCTTATGTAAACTGCTTCTCATATCTGAGTTAGAAAATCAATAACGATTTCCATGATAACGCAGAAGCTCCACTCAACGGGCAACATAATAAAAAATTTGGTAATGGTTCTGAAGAGGTCGAACGTCAGCTGTTTCAAAGCTCTTGCAATTCCTTTCTATTAATGTAAATTATAGCAAATATAGCTTTAGTTAAACTACAAGCAGAAGTTCATTCATCGCCAACATTACGTTGCTGTAATTGCCCCTGGATCTCTACGTTGCTGCAATTGCCCCTGGATCTCTACGTTGCTGCAATTGCCCCTGGATCTCTACGTTGCTGCAATTGCCCCTGGATCTCTA
>LQNS02020120.1:5025431-5039514 GCA_001587735.2 Parhyale hawaiensis | reverse complement strand
CTTACTGCAGAGAAGACCAGCGAGCAGCGGGCGCAGCAGGAACCACTTACTGCAGAGAAGACCAGCGAGCAGCGGGCACAGCAAGAACCACTTACTGCAGAGAAGACCAGCGAGCAGCGGGCGCAGCAGGAACCACTTACTGCAGAGAAGACCAGCGAGAGCGGGCGCAGCAAGAACCACTTACTGCAGAGAAGACCAGCGAGCAGCGGGCGCAGCAAGAACCACTTACTGCAGAGAAGACCAGCGAGCAGCGGGCGCAGCAAGAACCACTTACTGCAGTGAAGACCAGCGAGCCGCGGGCGCAGCAAGAACCACTTACTGCAGAGAAGACCAGCGAGCAGCGGGCGCAGCAAGAACCACTTACTGCAGAGAAGACCAGCGAGCAGCGGGCGCAGCAAGAACCACTTACTGCAGAGAAGACCAGCGAGCAGCGGTGGGCGCCACTGAACCGCTGAGGGAAGGCAGGACTGAAGACCAGCAGCTGGTTGGGTCCTCCAGTGGTCTGCACGGAGCAGTCCCCAGACTTGGTCTCCAGCACCAGCGGTACGTCGCCGCTGCCGAGGTAACTGCACGGAAGGTATTACAGACAGTTAGAGTCCTCGCAGAAGTCCGCAACTCACAGCGTAGCACAACCTTAAGCGCCTAAGTCACTGAGCAAGTCGAACAGACTGCACTCGGACATATGTTTAGGCAGAGCTCTCCACTGTCGCCAGTACGCCCTCCTCTTGCTGCAAGAAGGCGAGTTGCAGCAAGTTTTGTACTAAAGGCGTCTTCCATTCGCACCCTGCAAAAATGTAACTAGTTTCATAGTAATAGTTTAATTAAATTGTTCCAAACTTCAGTTTTGAACGTTGGACCCGGCACTCTGGATCAAGATTCGGGTGCAAGTCCCTGACTCATTGAACTCAAGTTCGCTTTACACCCTTAACTGGTAAAACGAACGCACGTGATGAAAGTTTCAGAAAAATTATATCAAAGGAGATAAGATTACTTCAATGACAGTGTGCCAATCGCAGATATCCTTGCAACGTAACTTATGCACACGCCAAATTAGTTACATAGCAGCTATACCTATGCAATGAATATTCGTATACACCTACGAGATTAGATTAAATTAGATTAGATTGGCGGCAGTAGACAAACCAATAGGCCCATACTCAAAGAGACACCAGAACTTACGCCCCGGCACTCTATGAGCTATTGCCATTATGATAGTAGGATATAGAGGACTGGAGAAAAGAGGAAGAAAAAATGGGGAAGAATCCCTGCCAAAGAGACGATCATGAATGCACCCAAGCACGATCAAGAGCCGCTGGCATTCGCAGATTGGAGATGTCGAACTGTGTAGTTGGAACGGGAAAGAGGAGAAGACAGATTAAGGTGGCCTCGGAAGCTCTGGCCGTTAAGAGTTTGTGAGTCTTGGAGGAGGGGTTCTTAGCTATGGAGGATGTCTCTCTCAATGTTTAATAAGAACTTTCTTAAACGCATTGACTGACTCAGCACTAACAACATCGGAAGGGACTATGAAATACGGAAAGAACTGCTGACTTAAGGTCGTTCTTCGAGCTTTATGCTTGAGTTTTTGACTGTTATTTCGCAAGCGATCATTGAGTTCTCTTTCAAAGAGTCCCGTTGTAGGTACGTTGTTGAAGCCATTCAAATACTTGAATGTTTCTATTAGTTGCCCCTGAGTCGTCTTTGCTCGAGAGAAATCAGACCCAGTTCTTACAGGCGACGTTTATACGACATGTTTCTCAGCTGAGGTATCAGTTTCGTTGCTCTGCGTTGGACTCTTTCCATGTTATCGATATCTTTACAGAGATGCGGCGACCAGAATTGAACAGCAAATTCTAAGTGTGACCGCACTAATGCCTTGTACAAGGGAACGATGATGTCCTTGGACTTGTATTCAAAACTTCTGGTGATGAATCCGAGTACTCTGCATGCCATTTTCACACTCGTGTCAACTTGATGACTGTGTTGTAGTTTGTTTGTAATAGTGATTCCTAAGTCACGTTGTTGGGTGACAGCGGCCGATACCGTCCCGTTCATTTTCAATGGGGTTGCAGGGTTCATCAGCCCTATGTGCATTACTGAGCATTTGTCGATATAAAAGTTCATCTGCCATGTTGTGCTCCATTCTATGAGGTGGTCAAGGTTTTGTTTTAGCTCGGCTCTTTTCGTGGCGGGATGACATAGTTTAGTATCGTCCGTAAATTTACTGATTTTACTACGGATGTAAAGATGGAGATCATTGATGTAAATTGAAAACAGAAGCGGGCCAAACACACTACCTTGTGGAACCTCTGATGATACCTGCGTCCAGGCGCTCGTTTTTTCTTCAAGCTTCATTCGCTGCTGCCGACCCGTAAGCCATGCCCTGACCCATCGTAAATAGTCTCCCTAGATGCCGTGGGCTTCCAATTTTTTATAAGCCGTTGATGGGGGACTTTGTCAAAAGCCTTTTGGAAGTCTAGATACGCAATGTCTACACCTTTTTGTTCATCTCTAATATCTGTAACTTTTGAGAAAAAGCCCAGTAAGTTTGTTAACCAGCTTCTTCCATTACGAAAGCCTTGCTGAGTGTCGGATATGAGCTGATGCATCCTCAGGTTATCAGTGATGTGCTTTTTCAAAAGGCTTCATGTTTTTGCTGACGACCGATGTAAGACTGATTGGTCGATAGCTGCTGGGGCTTTTCTTATCCCCCTTCTTATGTATCGGTATCACATTAGCTAGTTTCCAATCCTGCGGAAGTTCTCCTGTTCTCAGAGACCGATTAAATAATTCGAGCAGTGGCTCCACGATGACTGGAGCCATTTCCCTCAGTACACAATCGGCCATTGGCTTTGTACACATTTAGGTGGGTTAGCTCTTGAAGGATCTCACTCTCCGTGAAAACACGTGTGTATGGGAGCAACTTGCATCGGTGCAGGTTTTTAGATATTCGCAACATTTTCAATAGTAAATACAGAAGTGAAATAGTCGTTCGGGATAGTGGCTTTGTCTCTTAGGTCATTGGTTATTTCACCGACTGGTCTTTTGAGTGGACCTACGTATGATTTCCATTTCCGAAAAGAAAAGTTCTTTCTCAGTATCCTCTGCCCAACACACCACCACCCTACGTTTGTGCAAACTCGAAGGTGACGCATAAGAAGCCCAAAACAATAAAGTGTGAAAAGAGCAGTTAAAGCACCAGCAGAAGACAGTTTGTTTGGGAAAGGCAGAAGCAATTCAAGACTGTAAGGACCGAAGAAGGCGTTGACTTCGCTTGGCAACAATTTGTGAGCAACACAATCTTTCAACAGCCTCTTACCCGGCGCTCGTACTACGCAGAGTCCTGAAGCGCGGCTGTTTTTGGTGTCAGCTGCTGCAACACGCGTTACTTCCTGAAATGTTAGTCTTTCCAAATTCACCAAGAAATCCGAAACTTAATTGGTGACAGTTGTCTAAAATAACTAACTCGCAGCTAGAATCTTATGAAATCTTTGCTAGACAAGCAACTGGGGTTACAATTAACGATACACGAAAAGACTCGGACTATTCACTTAGAGAATCCTTTCAAAAGACTGTCATGGGGCTGGCCATAGGCAGCATATTTACAGAAGGTTCCTGAGTTTGGAAGACCTTTTATCCGTCAGATTACCATACATGATCGCTTCTTTAATGTTATTCCTACTAAAGTGATTTTGAGCCTCATATTTAAGGGCTAACTCCAGCAGTTCCTAAATTTTATTGCTGCCAAAGTCACATAGTCTAAGCAGTGTATGTGACGTGGACAGCAAGGGCCTTATCCTATAGAATTATAATTACCCACAGGATCTCACCATGACGACTCAGATGACCTGAAGAAGGTAACATTGGCAGAGTAGCCGGAGCCGTTGACACTCTCTCTGCTGTTCATGTGCAGCACCAGGCGTCTGCCGTCGCTAGTGAATGTCCTGCCTGCCTCCAGCTCACCGGCACAGTACCTAGTGTTAGTCAGAACTAGTGTCAGTCTTTGCTTAGGTGCTGCCAGCCTCTTTATTCTTTCGTGCCCACTGTACACATTTAAGGATGTAACAAATAGTGCTGTGGCTACCAAATATTCAAATCAGTCATTAAAAAGCTGATGTTGAGGAGCGCCATGGCTGCATCTCTCTTTCTACAGAACAATCCCTGACAGCTCAACCTAAGGGCGTTGGCACACCAAAAGCAGTTAAATTAGATTAGATTCGATAGGCGGCAGTAGACGAACCAAGAGGCCCATTCCCAATGAGACACCGGAACTTAGGCCCCGGCCCTCTATGAGCTATTGCCATTATGTTAGTTGGATGTAGAGGACTAGAGAAGCGAGAGGAGAAAAGAATGAAAGACGAAAGAGACAAAAAAGAAAGAAAAAAAAGAAGGGGGAGAAGAATCTCAGTTCAGCGAGAAGCTGGCAGGCAGGTAGTTTTTGAGAATCACGGAAAACATTGGAGCTTGCACACCGAACAGCGGCAGTTGAGCAGGCCGCTGCCGCTGTTCGGTTTAATCGCTCCAATACATTCCGGGCGTCTCTAAAACTGTCAGCCTGCCTGCCAGCTTCTCGCTGAACTGCTTTTGATATGCCAGCGCTATTAGCTCTGATAACAAGCAGTGCTCTCCCCTGCGATAAGAGTTTCTCATGCTTTGTAGGAAAACCAACGGCCTGGTACGATTGAAGTTAAAAAAAACGTATCATTTCGTTTCATGCGAGGTAAAAAAGCTGTCTTTTAAACTACTCATTTTTTATGTAGAATCCGAATCTGAAATCGGCTTGTGGCGGTCGGGTTTACTTTTGAGATACATGATTTCAAGTTCTCATTGTTTTCCTAAGGGCGAAAATACCCGACGAGGGCAGAGTGTTGTGGAAACACCTTTTAAATAGGTTTTTAAGCCAATCTGGGTTGGGTTACGTTAGGTTGAAAACCCTATTTAAAAGGTGTTCCACGACACTGTCATCGCCAGGTATTTTCTCCCATAGGAAAACAATGGGAACTTCAAAGTCATATACCTAAAAAAGTAGACCCGACCGCCACAAGCCAATTTCAGATTCGGAATCTACAGTAAAAAATGAGTAGATTAAAAACAGCTTTTTAACTTGCATGTAACCAAATTTCACAAAAAAATGCTCCTTCAAAGCTTCATCTCAAAAAACTGAGTAAGAACCATCTGTTTCCAACCTTAATTAAGTCTTGGTCTCATGAATTAATCTGCATTTCTGTTAGGCATAATGCTATTTGAAATGTTGCACGGAGACCACGAGAAAAAGGGTTAACTGTAAACTAAGACAATGGCTTACACAAGGTGCACAAACTGCTTGTATCTATAGCCGCTGCTTCTTAGCATGGCTAGCAAGAATAAGGCTGCTGCCAGCTCCTCCTGGAATATGAGAATCTGCTGTTATAGTGAACACGATTGATGTTATGTAAACAAAATGAATAGACATAAGGCGATGAACCCTTCGCTGCATCGTCCAATGATGTGTGATGCGTATCTAATGGTTTTATTACCAGGGGAAAGACAAGAATAATAATAATACTAATAATAACAATAGCTTCTTCAAGAACAGTTACTTCTACAATAATAAGTCCATATTATGGCATACTTTGACTCCACTGATGCATCATTATGCTAATAAAAGGCTCAAAGAGCATTATTAGGAACACGAACACAGACACACGCAGTGAAAAATACAATTGGTGAGAAGCTGATGTTGGCCGGTAGCGTGGATAGCGCGTCTCAGGAACTCCCATCATTATCCATCAGAGTAAATAATTCATTAAACAAAGAATGATAATAGAACAAGGAGGCACATTCTTAGAAAAGAGTCAAGACCTAGGCTAAGTAACTGTACATTAGTTACAGACTATCACTCACCCAGTGTGTAAAATAACATAAATCATGAAGACACTCACGTTTCAGACTCTGCTAAGCTGTCATGAGAGCGTACAGTCAGCCGCTGGTCGTAGCACATTGTGGTGCCACCAACGTTTTTCTTCTCTGCAAACTTTGCGTACAGTATCTGTAGCCGCACTCTATGGCACTCCGGGGCTACAATTTCTTGTACGTAGTTCATTCCTGCAGCAGCAAAAAACAAAACCTTTAGGTAGTTACAGCAACTGTGGGAAGCGATAGTTAGGTTGTGAAGGTGACAGGGTGGTGTGTGTGTCGGCATTCCACACCCAGTAAGTCAATGTGTCGTGCCGTAAGGTTGAGCGAAGCTACGGGCTCTGGGGTTCCGCGAGGACTCTAATTACAGTTGTATATCGTATTACTTTAACGAACGATAAGGCAGCATAATGTAATTAGCCTTTTTCGTCATGGCAATCTGTGATAGTTATACTTTAGTCTGTAGTCTTTCTTTCTTAAGTCGGCCTCAGAAGGATAAAATCTATTATATGCTCCTCCTAATAGAAAACACAACTAATTTTAGAGAGCAGCGCAAAGATTTCATTCTACCGTCAACCTTCGAACGAAGCTTTGCCGTTTAACCTTCGTATGTACATTGAAACTCTGCACTCGCATGCACTAGTGCCCAAAATTGCCTTTCCATCCCACAGCTGAACTCTTACAGTGCTTTACTTGCTGAGTTCCTCTCAGCTTCTCACGTTCCCACGCCATTGCCGGAATGCTGACCGTGACCGGATGTGGCGCTGTAGGGGGTCGCAATTAAGACATTGGCCTTCCGTCTCTGACTCCATATCTCTCATGTTCTTGGGTAAAGCTGGTAGTTTTTTCATGGTCTTTGTTTACTGCCTCCGTCAAAGAGGTTATGATTTTATCTGGTTTGTTTGTCGCCAAGATAACTAAAAAAGTTAAGGACGGATCTTGACAAAATTTACAGAGATTGTTAGGTATGTTAGGAGAAACCGATAATTAACTTTTGAAAAAGATCCGCAGAACTATTTCTTTGTTTGTGTCTGCCTTTTTTCCTAGTAGCATAATTCAGAAAAGTTATGGAAAGATTTTATGATATTTGCAGCTGTTGAGATAGTTACTATAGGGGCAAATGGCCAAATTTTTTGTTGATCTGTTGGTCCGTTTGTTTTTCTCAATGATTATTTCTATGTTCGTCGGTAGCATAACTCAAAAGCTTGTGAAAAGATCTTTATAAAATTTTAGGGAATTGTCAGATACGTCAAAAGACATAAATGACTAAGTTTTAGTGACAATCGGCCTGTCCGTTTGTATGTGTAACTGTTTGTCAAAATCTTTATTGTATGTGTAGCTAAAATTTGTACTCTTTAGTCTTTACTAAACATTCCTTCGTGCTTTAGCAAAGAATGAATGTTGCTCTGATTTCATAATAAGGAACTGATGTGTTGCATCTATGTGGAGAAACCGCCCCAGGAATACCAGGCAGCGACAGGTGCTCCATTTACGTTGGCAGGTAAGCCGAATATTAAGGTGTTAAGCTCGTACCAAGAACCATTCAGCTGTCCTGCGTATCGTAGCCAATACTATTTCTTAATATTTTAATCAGCCCACAAAACACAATGTCTTTTTCTCCAATGTTCTACAATATCGAGTGAGAAAAACACACATTTTATTAGAACAGCTAGACAGAACGAAGCGATGCTTCAGAACTGTGAAGGAACAGACAAAATAATTTGCTCAACTGCTATTTTGCAACGAGCCTGCAGCACAAGCGTACCTAATGAGCCGTACTAGGTGGGTCCCACGGGGTTACCTGGCGGTAAGTTGCCCTCAGAGAGATATCTGCCACAGCCACGCAGCTGCCGCGGTGTCTGTGACGTCACCACATCGGAAACAAACATTTTTAGGACGCTCGCAGTACCGCCACGGCCTCAAATATTTTCTTCATCTAATTTGAATTAAGGTCGCGCCCACATCTAGCCAAAATAGAATGAAAAAAGTACAGGGGCCAGGATAGTAGACTAGCTCCAGCTAACGTGACCCTCCCACACAGGGCCCAAATGGGCCTTATCCCGTCCAACTAGTAAACTAAGACAACCTTCGCTGCAATAACTCACTGAACGTAGTACAGTCTGGTGACATTTCCCCAGTCTTCAGTAAGCATGCAGGCCTATTTACCTTCCTCCAGCGCAGCGGGGAAGCCCGGAGAGGTGATGATGCCTTCGGTGGTGATGACCGTACTCAGAGGAGTGAGGCTGTGCACCAGCGCGTCTGTTGGAACAAACGCTGAGTCAGCTGGAGCCAGAAGGATTTGTTGTAGGCCGCTGTAACGCGAGGGAAAGCCTGGTTGTGTTTGGAGCAGCATATATACGTTTGTGCTTCCAAATTAATCTCCCCACGGATGGTGTATGACCTAGAGAGCTCTCTATATCGAAATAGAATCTAGTTTTATACTTTGCGACTTATTGCTCACCACAATGTGCATTAAACTGCAGAGTTACACTAATAAATGGGACAAAAAGAATTTCGGCGGGCGCCAGGTAAGCTTCAACTTTATTGCGACTTTAACGGTGTGCCACAGATGTCGCACTGTGTGTCATATAAAAAGGCCAGACCCAAAAACACGCGTGTTACTCTCCGTAATAAACAGCATCGTAAAAAATACTTAGCAAAAGTCCAAAGCGAACCAACTGAATACCATGCAAGGAACATCTCGAGTGCACCTACTACGCATTTGACGGATGGAGCCCATCTTCTCAAGCAACAGAACGTTAGTTAGCGAGTAAACATTTCCATTGATTTGTGGCATTTCCTCAATATTTCATTTCCTCCCTGCACTAACACTACTCACCGAAGTAGGGCTCAACTAACCCTACTCACCGAAGTAGGGCTCAACTAACACTACTCACCGAAGTAGGGCTCAACCAACACTACTCACCGAAGTAGGGCTCAACTAACACTACTCACCGAAGTAGGGCTCAAGTAACACTACTCACCGAAGTAGGGCTCAACTAACCCTACTCACCGAAGTAGGGCTCAACTAACACTACTCACCGAAGTAGGGCTCAACTAACTCTACTCACCGAAGTAGGGCTCAACTAACCCTACTCACCGAAGTAGGGCTCAACTAACCCTACTCACCGAAGTAGGGCTCAACGAAAACATCACACAATGTCCCTTCAGTTCCAGCGGGACACACACACTTGCAGTCGGGGCCGAAGTATCCCTCGTTCTCACATGGGTCCTGCTCCAACTTGCATTCTGCCAGGAATGTCGCTGTAGGAATACCGAAGAGAATCAGTAGCTGTAGCAGAATTACTAGGAAGAGACTCAGGCTTTGCCGCTGAGTCGATTGATTAGCAGTTCGTTTATATACGTCGAGGACAATCAGTCAGGGGGGAGTAACTGAAACATGGTTGTGATTTCCGTAGATTTTTTGGAACATTCCCGACACCATTTAGTATCGATAGTTAACGATACGATGTTTGGAATTATATTGCGCTGATATTATGTACATTAGTAGACAATTCATGAGTATATTGAGCAAATTATTAGGATTTTAAAAATTCAATACGTATTCGAGAAGGGTAACTTAAACGTGGGTTTTGATTTCCGTAGATTTCGGGAGTAAGTCAACAGTGCATGAAATACGAGCAACAATGCCGGCTCGTTTTTGTGTTTTCACAGCGCGTGGACAGCTAAGGTGTCGGTTCAGTTGTCTCTAGCCCTTAGCTTACTGGCATGGCTGACTTTATGGGGCAAGTACTAACACAGGTACATTAAGACGCTAATATCCGCGTAATTAGTGGCTAGGTTAAGGTCAAGAGCTAGTCGCTAGGTTTGGTACAGCAGCACCCAGTGAAGTCCACAACTGAACAAGCTTGTAATTATCATTGTAATTTGTACTCACTTTCTTACAATGGAACAAAATTTACAACTTGATTTGATAATGCTGAAGCACAAGTGCAAAGAGCACTTTAATGCCTATAGCTGATGACAAAAACAACAACAATGATCGTGACGCGTTGCATCCTCCAGGGCTTACGTGTTTACTGACCCTTGTAAAATGATGGCGCAATAACAGAGATCTGTGTCCAGAGTAACACAAAAATAAGTACTTCCAAACAAGTCTTTACAACTCGATATGACGTCCCTAAATAATACAAAATCGTAAGCCAATCAGCTTCACATCCCTTATTTCAACTAGAACATTGTGTAAGTACAACAGACACTGCAGGTCTCCATGTAGTAGGTAACACAATAAGCGGAACGGACGGAAAGATCGCCTCTTTGTTGGCTAAAAGTGCAATTTTCTCTTTCCCTAACCATGTCTTTGGACGCCATAGAAGGTTAGATCATAAAGCAGTTTTGACGAAATGCTGTTAGGGTTCGAAAGAAATGCTTTAATGATTAGATTAGATTAGATAGGCGGCAGTAGACGAACCAAAAGGCCCATTCCCAAAAAGACACCGGGACTTACACCCCGGTCCTCTATGAGCTATTGCCATTATGTTAGTAGAATGNCATTAATGCCCGCAAGCATGATCGATGGCCGCTGATATGCGGAGCTTAAATATAGAGATGGAGCGGAAGTGAGAAGAAGTCAGCTTAAAATGGCCTGGGAAGCTTTGACCTTTAAGTTGACCAAAAGTTCTGACACCAAGTTACCCCTTACGTTGCGCCAATTGGTTCTAAGGCTATGTTAGATGCTTCGCATGAACTGGAAAACATACAGATTTATGGTGCATTTATCAATGGATATCCATGGGCCTATGCAATGTATTCTTTAATACAAGTCGTGACTTCCTAATCAAAACTGAGAGTTTTGTAACTCATGGAGTTAAAATTTTTTGAATTTTCAATATTATATGCAAATTTCAATATTACTGCAAATGAAAAGTAGCCGGCAGCTGCAGAGTCGGGTGGAAGCATTGGCATCATCCGCTCTGAGCGGCTGCCGTCATGCAAAGATAAAAAGCAATTCAGGGATACCGCGGAAACCGCAGCTAGGGGAGCTTTTGCAGGTATTGTGAACTTGAAGTAGACCGTTAGGATTTTACAGCATCACGTTACATTGGTTATGGGGATAATCGAACGAAGCTGCCCCTAAAGAACGTAATGTTAAAATGTTGAACAACGAACTACGTAGGAAGGCTTGAATGTTGAAGAGAGTGTAACTCCCAGTACTCATTTTGACAAGTTTTGGACCTATTGACTGCCTGCAGCCTGTGCACGCACAACAGATGCCGAAGGATGTTTAATCCCAAAGGTTCACTTGAAGGGGAAACTTTCAACCCTCGGTGCTTGCCCGAGGCTGATAGAGCATTTTTCATTCATATCTCAAGCGATTATCATTGTCTCCGTCGAACAATCCCTCCATCGGATGTCGCTGCAGCACTTCAGGTACTCAAACGAATCAATACACTTTCCCATGAGTCTGCTTTGCCTGAAAGATATGAGTCCCAACTCTTGGAGGCGACGCTCGTGCTACATATTAAAATAAAATGGAACTGCTGAAAAAGTGCAAGATTCTAGAAAACTCTGTCTGTCTCAAAAGAACATTTTCATTTTATTGAATTTCAAGAAAAAAATTATTCATTAATTATTTTAAATTACAATGAACTTTTTAGCACACTTTCATATTTGTGAGTACCTCCGTCAACAAAGTTATGTTTTAAGGGGTGTGTTTGTCTGAGTGTTTGTCTGCCACGAACATAACTCAAAAAATTGTGGACGGATCTTTGTAATATTTACAGAAGCTTTAGGAGCACGAGAAACAGAGGATTAAATTTTGGTAATGATCCGCCAATCCGTTTCTAGTCTCTCTGTCTGTCTACGATTCAGTCAGTCTTTTACGAGGGTCGTTTCAATCGTAATGCCACCTATTCTTTATTCCGCCCCAAGAGATCTGAGTAGATTACAAATTGCATTGTTTTGATGACTGAACTTATACAAGCAGGACATGAAAGCTTCATGTTTCTGTATTAGATACTGACGGTGTAACACTTAGGAAGCAATCTCAGATATGGACATGTGTCAGAAGCACAGGCGTCATTGTATTCCTCCAAGCAGAAAAAAATTAACCAGTCAACATTCACCGACAACTGGTAAGCGTTTACGAAGCCGATGCAGTTGATGTCAGCACAGTTAGGAGATGGGTTCGTCGCTTTCAGAGTGCCGACAGAGATGTGAGTGATAAATTTGGTTCCGGAAACCCATGCACAGCCACCACCACCACCCCGGCACTCACCTATACAGTCGTACTGGATATTGGCCAACTTCAGGTCCATGAAGGACATGGTGTCGCGCTGCCCCATCAGGGCCTGTGCTGTGGCCTCCTTGGCAACGATCACGTCCTGGCCGTTTTTGGAGAAGCTCTGAGGGCGACGGGAGAAGTTGGTGAAAGGGTAAGATGCTAATGCACTGTTGTTTGTACTGCTGTTTGTTGGCAATATGTGCATACGATGTGGCAGTATGTCACAGTATAGGATAGTAATATATCACTATGATGTTCACTGTGGTCAGTAGTCGTATATCTAATGTATTCACCTCACAGGATCCCAATGCTTTGCTGTGTTCATGGAAGCAAAATCGTACGTCTACCAAAAGAAATCTTTAAAATCTAATGTAAGCCGTCATTTCAGCTGGCTTACCAAGTGTGAAGAGTAAAATTTCTGATGTCTCTTCAAAGTTCGAGTATATGACTCATATTACAGTGTCACATGTGTTGTTTAAACAGACACAGCAACGCATTCGAACTCTGTGAACGCAGAGCAAAAGACTATTGTCTTCAACGCCTGAAGACTGCATTGCTGTACGGTGCTGCCTTGAAGTTCCTAGCATATTGCTGTGGACCTTTCAAAATTACAATGTGCTCGACCAGTACCACAGGCACGGTGGATACCATGGGTACGGGGAGTACTGTGGGTACGTACTACGGTGAGTACCATCATTAGCATCAGTACCTTAGTACGGTTGGTACTGTAGGTACCAAGGTCGGTGCCATACTACTGTTGGTACTGTAAGTACTGTCAGCATGGTGATCAATGCTACTGTTTGCTCCACAATTCACCTGATCTGAACTCTACATCATAGCTCACCTCCACTTTGTAATGCATAAGAGACGTGTAGTCGTAGGGCACCTCGAAGTAAGTCTTGCTTTTCTCCACAAAGTTCTTGAGTTTGTCCTCGAGCACGTTGGTCTCAATAACAAACACGTCGTCGTCTCGGTCGTGGCGCGACTGCTCGTGGGTGAAGCCGAGGGCGTGCCCGATCTCGTGCAGAGCCCCGCCCATCTGTGCAGAGCGCGGGTGTGTACTCAGCTTTTCGCTCCACTTCTCCTCTATCTTATGAAGCTTGGCTAACCCATTTTGGCAGAACTTTATTCTTAGCGTGAGAAATTTGAATGACATTTTGACTGACGTTTGCTTGCAGTTTGCTGTGTCTAACTGAAACTGAACGGTCTCTGCTGCAAACAAAAGTGCTTATGTATTGTAAAACAGCTGCTCTGTATGATGGCTTACATTGTACTGAAAACATTGAACAGGTAGCACTTTGCTGAAGCAAATGGGTCACGGTTTTGTCCTGTGTCCAAACTGCGAGACAACAGTATTTCGCTACTAGAGACTTTATGCAATTCATGTGGTATTCAAATCTTCAGGTTTCTTTTTACTATTCCATCAATTCATGACAGCGAAAGGTAGTTGTTTGTGTTGAAGCAGTAAAATATAAAGAAAATTTTGCTCATATTGTTCGAGAATTATCGGTGGTTGTTTCTATATAATTGTCACAAATGAGAATTGTCCTGTGTTAAGCTCCTCCATACATGCTTTCAAATGCAGTAATGATAGGTATTCATGGAAATCCTACACACCGGATCCAGGCAGCTCGGTGCGATGTAGACCTTCTGACCAAAGTCTCCAGTTCGGCCGACGTAGCTTGAACACGAGAGGCTGAAGGGGAACTGAAGGTGTGGAGTGACTTTTCCTTCGTCGTACGATATGGCCACGAACCGCACACAAGTGTTGGCCTCCCATATGCGCAGCGCCTTCCTCACCAGTGACGCCTTCTTATTGCCTGTAATGAAGGCACACGTAATTCTGCAGCAGCCAATGATGGCACACGTAATTGTGCAGCAGCCAATGATGGCACACGTAATTGTGCCGCAGCCAATGATGGCACACGTAATTGTGCCGCAGCTAAT
>LQNS02020120.1:5009282-5024964 GCA_001587735.2 Parhyale hawaiensis | reverse complement strand
AATGATGGCACACGTAATTCTGCAGCAGCCAATGATGGCACACGTAATTCTGCAGCAGCCAATGATGGCACACGTAATTCTGCAGCAGCCAATGATGGCACACGTAATTCTGCAGCAGCCAATGATGGCACACGTAATTGTGCCGCAGCTAATGATGGCACACGTAATTGTGCAGCAGCCAATGATGGCACACGTAATTGTGCCGCAGCCAATGATGGCACACGTAATTGTGCCGCAGCCAATGATGGCACACGTAATTGTGCCGCAGCCAATGATGGCACACGTAATTCTGCAGCAGCCAATGATGGCACACGTAATTCTGCAGCCCCCCCTAATGCACGCAAGTCTTCACACTAGCATGCAGTGCGCTGGAGATCAGGCATATGGGTCCAGCACCTCAGAACCTGCCTAAAGATAAGGGCCCGTAAGATGCACAACTGAGAGCACGAATGCGCTCACCTGTCGGCGATTGTTCGATTGTTTTGGCTGAATTTAGCAATGAACAGGCATCGATAATCTCAATATACGCAGCTTGCAGGTTAAAATGGTTTTCGATATCCTTATTATGTCGAGATCATCATAACGAAGTGACCCAGTCTGGGCGGACAGCGAAACTTGTTCACCACTCTACACATTCTGCGTGCACTTCACTTACGGCAGGTTGTGAGTTTCCGGGAGCAGACTAAGGAGGCTACCTGTGTGGGAAAAAACTTCATCTTGCAAATGAGAACATATCAATGAGGCATATCATCTCATCTCCTTAATTTCGCTTAAGTAGTTATGCCAAGTGCAATGTAAAGATGAGGAGGCGAAAAAAATAGTAGTTGTATTAATTTTTCTATATTGAGCTTCTTAGTGAGAGTACTTAATCACTTTAATTCAATCTTTTTGCTTAATGCGTAGTCTTTTTAATGATCTTGGCGATGATTTACAGTCTAATCGAAAGCTTAAGCATCATTGTGACCCATACCTACAGTAATTAGCATCAATACTTCCATTGTCTTCTTAGCATTCACTTAGCCCTGCTAACTCATTAAGTACTCACCCGTAAACCTGTACGGCACCCGCACGTAGCCATCGTCATCCTTCGGCCACCATCGGGAGCTGTCGTCCGTAACCTTCCTCTCGAGAACATCGTCGTCGTCGTCACGCTGCAGTGCTGCAGAGTCAGCCCCTGCAGTGACTTCAGCTAGTCTTCCCTGGCAGCCAATCAAACAGATGCAAAACACATTAACAATTTCCATCTCCGTGTTACATCATCGAGTGCAAGCTTAGAAACTTTGTTAAAGGTCAGACCATCTTTTATCGAGAAAATTACACAGAGCAGCACTCACATACGCCATAGCCTATCAGTTTGTCTATTCACACAACTGTCTATAGAATCTGGTATTACCCCATGCATTTACGAATATGTTACACAAAGAGCTTGACTTTATACCCGATAGGAAATAACTGTCTGCTATGTATACAGTTATATCCGACAACATAGGCTGTATAAAATAGCGCTTAATTACTGTTCTATTATCTAAAGTCCTGGTGGACGTATATACATTGGAATCTGCAGGACGTTTGAACATGCTATAGAGTCCAGGCGGACATACAGTATCACGAAAGACTTGCTCTACTTTAAACGTTCTCAATTTAAAGGAGGTTCGGGCGCTTTACAATCACATATGTCTGGAAAATTCTAGAAGAAATTACTGTCAACGTCAATGGGCGAATCCAGGCCAGACACTCAAACCATATTGGTCGCACTTGTGAGGTGCGCATTCCGATCAAAACTGGTGGTGATGCGATAGCCACAAAGTATTCTAATAGTTTCGTAGTCCGAGGGGCGAGAATATTCAACAAAATGCCTCGTCACATTCAAAATATCACCGGTACAGAGACTGCGAAATTTAAAAACTTACTGGACGCATGCTTACTGAAAGTGCCAGATAAAGTCACCTGGACCTCGTCCGAAGTATCATCAAAGTCATCAAAGGTAAGGTAGTGTTTAAAAGAATATATTCTTACTAGATTTGTCCTAGAATACAATCAGTGTGCATATATTATAAGACCATGAAACACGTAACGCCAATTTTAGTGGGTATGCATTATTAAGGTTATGAAACACATAACGCAGCATTTGCGTATAGAAAGATACTGGAATAGCAGTTTTTTATTATTCTAGATATGCTGGGAATATTTCTTCCGAATTCACGAGGAAGACTAGTGCACCAAACGCAACCCTTTTGTTGAATATGTCATGAAAGTATGTATTTGAAAATACCTTACTGTCCTATCGAAAAAGTTCACAATACTCTAAATTTCACCATGTCTACAAAGTCCACGAAGTTCACCAAGTGCACAAAAGCAACCAAGTTCACAAAGGCCCGTGACCAGGCCTTCACTCATAACCCTGGAATTCCCGGGTTCGTATCCTGGATACGGTTTGGCAAAAAAAAAATGTTGGGTGCCTTGGAATTTCTTTCTTCAGTATTAGATTGGTGAAAAATAAGGCTTCGGGCAGACGGACGGACGGATGGACGGACGGACGGATGGACGGACGGACGGATGGACGTAGAGACGGATAGAAGGCTCGCCTACTATAGTATAGATTAGAAATGCGTTGTGGGTTGTTAGGTAAAGTAAGAGTAAGAGCAATTGACATGTAAGCGGGATACTTGCAGAGTTCTAAGTATGGATGAAAGTTCAAAGAGGAGTTTAGTAGATAAGGACTCGCTGAAATATTTACTAAGGGTGATAGAGTATCTGTCGCGTTTGCCCAACTAATTTTTACACAGTTGTTGAGATCTTAACTTACGATCTGGTGGACGTATGCACATGAAGTTATGGTGGACGTATGTTTACAAAGTCAAGGGGACGTATGTATGAAAAAATTCTAGCAGACGTAGCCACGTACAGTCTTGTTAGATATACGCGTGAAGTCCTGGTGGACGTTGGCCCATTGTGTCTTATTACGCGTATGCGCGTGAAGACCCTGGTAGACGTAGGTATATACGCAAAGTCCTAGCGTATATACGTGAATAAAGTCTTGGTAAACCTATGCAGAGGAAGTCGATAAAGGTATGAACATAAAGACCTGGCGGACGAAGTCCAGTCGGATTCGCACTGAATGAGATGTTGGGCAGAGGAGACGACTCGCAGTCTGCCATACAATGTGGTGCACTGTTTGCTCTACAGTCCCACTGATTAGTGTTGGAGCTTTGTGAGCTTTTCCTAACTTCGTTAAATTTTGACCAGTCAACTGAAAGTCCCCGATATTAAGAAAGTCCTCACGTGTGATGCATCGGGTCGTAAATTTAGAACTATTTACTCGTGAAAGTGTTTCCCCATACGCAGGCCGACATTTTCTTTCTTCCACTGGTAATGAACTAACGCGGCAGAACTTTTCCGATCACGTTTTGCAAGTTACAAATAAAGAAAAAAAACATTTATTCTCTCACTAGTGGCCCGTGCGGTCATTATAAATGACGGCAAATATTAACACTTCACCAAAACCCCCGCCGTCTCTTGTGCTTGTTACTCTTTAGAAGGCTTCTTAAATGTAAATTCAGCATTCTGTCTAAACAATCTATACTGTAACAAGAGAGCTGTCTGTCCATCTGTCCGAAGCCTCATTTTTCCTGTATCTATAATGCCAAAGAAAAAGATTCCAAGGTACCCAACTTTTCTTTTCGCCGTTTGAAATCTGAATTTTCTCCTATCTTATAAACCATAGAGCGTGACAGAAAAGATATAAATATAGATATAAATAAATAAAAACACGACGTGAATTATTATATAGTACTGATGTGGATGCTGTGCCCAGCATATCAAAGGTGCAGCACTTTGAGGCATCTTGTCTTAAGACTATAACATGGAGCGAAAATTGACAGTTGGCTAGCAGATTTACGCCAGCGGATAGTCAGTGTCCGCCCGTTGTTAAACAAATAATGCAAGCAGCATAATTTTGCATAGACAGCTGCTTCTTCATCGTCTTTTATGCTATATAAGTGATAAAACTGTTATTTAAATAGAACAATTAGAAATACGCAGCCCAGCGCTGCTAATCGCTGGATAGGCCCGGCTCGGAGCAACACTCCTCACCGCCCCTCAGTAGGAGCCAGCAATTCTTTTTCTTCTTACTTGCAGGAGCTCCAGTGCTACCGGGGAGGCAGCGGCGAAGGAGGCCGCCCATATGTACACAAATATTTGCCTAAGACCGAATCTCATATTGTTCACTGCAGCAACACCGGCAACATGTACCAACGGTACCAACACCAGCAACATGTACCAACGGTACCAACACCAGCAACATGTACCAACGGTACCAACACCAGCAACATGTACCAACGGTTGAGAATATGAACGAACTAACAGCGGCTCGCTGCACGGTCATTACCACAGGACAGGTGTGCTAGTTTGACAACCAACACCTGTTCATGAGAAATGATATTGAATATATATCTGATGTTATTAAAATAGCTGAAGGTCATGCGTTTGTGTAGCGCTTAGCTCGAGGTATAAAATAAATAAATAAATATTGCTAAATTATACGAAGACATTGTACTTCTTGCCGAAAACAAGGTTCTTACTTTTTGCTAGAGAAATGAAAGTTTTAAATTTCATTTATTACTTAATTCTGCTCTTTCTCTTTCGATCCGTTGATCCTTTTCCACTGCACAGTGTGTCTCTCTGTTTCATTTCTGTTGAAATTTCATTAGAAGTCCTTCAAGTCCTTCAGCATTTGGAATAGACTCCCCTCCGATGTTGTTAGTGTGGAGTCAGTCAACGCGTTTAAAAATCATCTTGACGTATATTGGGAGAGACATCCTCCGCAATTAAGAACTCCTCCTCCGGGAGTTGCAAACACTCAACGGCCAAAACTTCCGAAGCAACCTTAATCCATCTCATTCTCTCTCCCGCTCCAACTACACAGTTTGATATCTCTAAGCTCCGCATGTCAGCGGCTCTTGAACGTGCTTGCGTGCATTCAAGANCCTGTCCTCTATATCCTACTAACGTAATGGCAATAGCTCATAGAGTGCCGGGGCGTATGTTCCGGTGTCTCTTTGGGAATGGGCCTATTGGTTCGTCTACTGCCGCCTATCTAATCTAATCTAATCTGTTTGTTCTGGCGTCGGGGCAGCAGGCAAGCAGGCAGCAGCTCGTGCCTACACCTGGCATATTCTGCAAACTAACTTTATGAGCATAAACGCGAAGTAGCTAAATAGAGGAAAATACGACATGCATTGTTTTTTTTTATAAATAACACCAGGGCTGTGTGGAAAGCAAACTACATCTGAGTGAGTGAGCCCTCTGACAGAGGCGCAGGGATCCGCTGCTGGCACGTGCTTGCAATATAAGCATTATGTAGCCGGTAGAGAGCTCCTTTGCAACTACAGTATTGAAGAAATATCTATCGTAACTCCGGTGTTGTGCATGTGCATGTACCATACGTAAGGACACCGCATCTGACAGTTGAGGGACCGCATACAGCCTTGAGTGCCTCCGCAATTGTAAATCTTAGTCACAAAATAGACGATTTTGCGTCAATTTCACACATTAATTTCATTAGAAGAAGACATTCAGAAGACAAAATGTGCTCCAAAAGCAATAATTGGCCGTTGGTTTACGATTTGTTGTGTCGAGCTGAACGCAGCTCTGTATAACAGTACAGAGTTAAGCCCACCTTCGCATCATCCAAGCGCTGTCGAGCAGCTGTCTTATTGCTCAGCGGTCAAATGTAAAATAGGCCCATTTGTGATGGTCTACTGTTGACGATGGCCAAGAAATGAGCGAAATGGAAACTCGCCAACATCAAAAGGTCTTTAACTAAAAAATTCTTAATTTCACAAATCGAATCAACAAGTAAGCACTTAACCAACTTGAAATTCACAAAACTCAGTGTAGGTTGCTTCCGGATTTCTCAAGCGGGGAAATGGAAATCAGTGCAGTCTATAAATGTGTCGTACGCGCTACAATCGTTGCTCTTTGGTCCTGGACTCTCTCGTATAAATGTTGCGGTTCAAGTACATATAACTTCTGGCTGGGTTTACAAAGCACAATGTAACTTGCAGTCACACACGGCACTGAGAAGGTAAGCAGGAGCAGTCCATGTCTTTGTTAGCTAGGCTCTCACATTTCTTATTTTTCATGGTGTTTCTCGTTGTAGCGCTTAGGCCTATACTATTTTCATAGTGTTTATGCAATGCAAATAAAAGGTGGATTTATAGAAGAAGTGAAGTTCTAATGAAAGTGATCATGATGGTATTCTTTATATACTAAGAAGCGTTTCTCCATTTTGTTGTAAGGAGAAGTCCGCCAGAGACGCAATTGGCCGGTCCTGTCTGTATCTGTTTTCCACACGAACCAACCACTGCCATGATCCCTATAGTTTATTAATGGCTATTTTCCGGGGTTGTGCTAATTTTAACGTGAAGCGAATAAATAACTTCCATACTTATTTTATCTCGTTGAAGATTTAAATTTACACGAATTATAATGCTGGTATTTATCTGATCCTTCAAACTCGTCGAATTAGTATATTACACTCAGCATCGGACTAGCCATTGTCAAACTAAGCAACAACAGGGCAGCAGGACCAGATGAAGTGCCTGTGAAAAACCATAAAATTTGTATGCTGTGAGTCTCTTAGCCACTCCACCATATGTGGTGAAATCAATGGATAAAGGTAATTCCAGCCACATACAAACAAGCAGTTATTACACCTATCCCCAAAGCTTGAAACAGCATGGATCCAGTTAACAATGGGACTCTATTGGTCCTGTTCTACCGACCTATTACGCTTGCATTCAATTTGTCGAAGAAATTTGTGGCTGGGAGACTGCGTCGTTTTGCATAGGTTACTGGACTGCTGCCTGCTGGTTAATTTGCGTACAGAACTGGTTTGGGTTGTTGTGACGCATTGTTGTCGATGTCAGCGTTGGATCGTAGTTTAGAGGTACGCCTTGTACAGCTGGACGTTAGTGCGGCGTTTGGCAGGGTTGACCATAGAGGTTTATTGTATCAGGTTGGAACGAAGACTCTGTCGCTTCTATTGTTTTAAAATGAAAAAGAAAGCTTAATCGAAATCCATCTTTTTTAATCATCAGCATTATCACCATTCTTATCAATGACCTCTTCCCATCTCCCCATGAGCTCTTTGATACCTTCTGCAAAATATTTTCTTTACTCAAAAAAGAAGCTAGTTTCATATCAACCTCTATTCTTGAAGTAAGCCTTTGTCCTGATAAGTGGTTCTACAAGCTTCTAAGGAGGTGAAAATCTATTGGAGCAAGATCGGGAGAAATTGGAGGGTGAATCAAAATTTCCCTACCAAATTCATCTATGAGATCTTTTAGTCGCTCTTGAAGCAGGGGCGCCGGAACGGAGGGGAGCAGAAGAGGCAATTGCCCCTGTGCCCTTTCAGTGGGAGCAATAGGGGGCGCAGCATGTGTCCATTTTCTGGAGGAAATTATGCATTGAATCTCTATTTTTCTAGAGATGGAAAGGTGTAAAATTCAGAGAATTTCAACACTCTACAAAAAAACTGCAAACAATGCTACAATGACATACCTGTAGAGACCGACCGGTACAAAGATTTTGCAAAGATCGGGGCCGGGGCGATCAAAAATCAAGTAACCGGGACCGGGGTGAGTAAAATTCAAGTAGCCGGGGCCGGGAAGACCAAAACCAAATAACCAGTGCCACGGCCGGGGTGCACTACCGTCGTTCACGCCACCTTTGCCTTCACGTAAACTTTCCTGCGCGCGCCACCTCTAAAATAAACACGACCTAAGCTAACCTAACCTACCCTTACCTAACCTGGCCTAACCTCCTTACCTAACTTTCTAACCTAGCCTAACTTAACCCAACCTAACCTTTCTAGCCCTACCTAACTTTACCTAACGTTACCTAACCTAACCTAACCTAACCTTACCTAACGTAACCTAACTTAATCAGCGATACAGCGAGCAGTGCGGGGCCCCAACTTGAACGCCGCTCACATGCACACGATCTTCGTACACAAACACGCACACAAGGTGTCGTGAACGACGGTAGCGCGGTAGGGGTGACCAAAAATAAAATAGCAAATAACCGGGGCCGGGGTGTCTTGCACTGACAGTAGTTTAAATCAGTATATAGATATGATATTGGTCAATCGTAACTCATAATGACTCAGTTTGCACGAAAAAAAGAATAGCTTCCTCAGAAAACTTTTCTATAGCTTCACTGTTTTTCGTCTCCCAAGAAAAGCCTCGGCCAAACCCCCGCTTTTCACAGTTTGAAAAGCCGGGCCGGGGTCGGTATAAATAAACCACCAAGGCCGGGGCCGGAGCCGGGGTAAGCCATTTTTTTATAAACCCGGGCCGGGGGCTGAAAAAGGCTGGGGTTTGCCGGGGCCGGAGCCCCGGTTGGTCATTACATACTTGAAGTATCATTAGGAACTTGCTTATTTCTACACACGTGTACCGAATGTATTCCACTATTTTTGTTTCTGTAGATAACCTGATTGTATTTCCAGTAGTCAAATTAACTAGGGTAAAGCGGAAACTTTGGCATTTTTTCGTGAATATAATAACTAGTGATTTTCAACTATTATTGATTCTTCCTAAGTATTTCAAGAAGTGGCACGCTTGGAAATTCTAGAAGCAAAGTTTGTGCTGGTGTGCGAATTCGGTCAGCTGATGCTTTGTTAAACAGTGAGGTGAGACGAGGCGGCGCAGCGACCATGTGGCACTCACCACCGTTCACCAACCAGCGACTTCTTCGAATTCCTCCCGCGTGGCGTATGTCTCGTCTTTTCTTTCATGTAAAATAAATTTTAACGTGAAATGCCAGTGCTACACGCTAGCCAACTGGAGGAATTTGAGAGTTATGGCCACCGAAAAATTTCAGGATGGGGCACGGAGCACTTATGCGCGCGATGCAATTGTCATATGCGCGAAATTTTGTAAACAACCCTTCACAGCGCCATTGCCTGGCATATATGTACAGTAGGTTGTTCAGTTCGCTGCCATAGCGGCGACAGCTGCTTGCTTTCAAGATATTTTCCAGGGGTACCGGAACCGGTAGAGGGGAGGAGGGGCTAGTGCTCCCCTACCCTGAAAGTGGAGGGAGACAATAGGGGCAGCATGTGCCTTTTTTCTAAAGGTAAAAATATAGTTAATTTGCTAACTACAAGTAGTATTAGTACATACAGTGGCGCACCGGCAATATTTTCATGAAATTCCAAATTACTCTAAATTTTAGGTTTCTGACCATAATAAACTTTTTAGCAAACGATTAATCAACATTTCCTCTTTTAATTACTCTACCGCTTTATGAAATACCAATTAAACTCACCATATCTTTTCGTCAGTAAAAATAATATATCATCAAATCAGATGGTAATAGAAAGTCCGCATAATGGAAATATATTCTTGTAATGAATTTTTAATCAATATTATGAAGAAAACATGTACAGCTGGTAATCTTTTGTAGATTAGATTAGATTAGATAGGCGGCAGTAGACGAACCAATAGGCCCATTCCCAAAGAGACACCGGAACATACGCCACGGCACTCTATGAGCTATTGCCATTATGTTAGTAGGATATAGAGGACAGGAGAAAAGAGAGAGAGAAAAAAAGGGGGGGTGAAGAGTCCCTGCCCAAGAAACGATCTTGAATGCACGCAAGCACGTTCAAGAGCCGCTGACATGCGGAGCTTAGAGACATCAAATCAGATGGTAATAATTCGTGTGTAGCTTAACCCTTCTGTGATTTGACAGCACGCAATTTCTCTTTCATCTCCCATAGGGTGTACCACTTTTCTGTTATTATTATCAATATTAATTCGCTGCCGAACTGGTTAAGATATAATGTCATACATTCTCTTTTGGATCCAAGTCTGGCAAACGGGTAGCCACTCTAAACAAGCGACAGAAATATCGTGACCTTGTGGGAAAGTGTTCTGTTTTTACAGCCAAAAATGGGTTGAAAGAACTTGGGTTGAGAGGCTGCGTCGCAAAATGTAAACCGACGATGAAAAATAATCCGAAGTGTTGTTTAAGTTCGTCAAAGGGCACGAGACTCATGGCGCAGCTTACTGGCGAAAAGTGGCATTTAACGGTAAAAGGAAGTACAACTAGAGAGCACTCTGAGAGCGCATACCTCTGCCAAGCAAGGCAACGGTAACGAAAAATTCAAATTGGTTCCGAAACCATGATTTTCTTTTTATCTTTGTTGAGAATTTGAGAGTTTCTGTAATTTTCTTAAAGATCCGTTCATAACTTTCTGAGTTATGCTGCTAATAAACATAAAGACAAACATGAGTCAAACACACGAACGGACAAACCGATCATCACAAAATTTAATCATTTATGTCTTTTATCATTACTAACAAGTCTTACAAATTTCATAAAAATCCATCCATAACTTTTTGAGTTATTGTGCTAACAAGCATAAAATCAATCACTGCGAAAAACAAACGAACTAATAGATCATGTCAAAAATTTGGTCATTTACTCATCATAATATACCTAACAACTGAAATAAATTTCAAGAAAATCCGTCCATAACTTTTTGAGTTATGGTACTGAGAATATATAGGCTAACAAACAAACGGACGAATTTTAAATAATGATTCCAGAATTCTAAGGTCTATGGGTGAATTTGTAGAACCTATAATTGAAAAGTCTATACGCACCCACGCTGAACAGTGTACTACTCGAAACCTTCAGCAAAACTTTTCAATTATAGGTTCTACAAATTCACCCACAGACCTTAGAATTCTGGAATCATTATTTATTAGCAAAGAAAAACCCAACTTAAACGAAATGCAATCTTCATACCCCCTGAAAATAGCACCTCAGTAGTGTAGCCTAGCTAGCTTGTGGTCGAAACGTTCATTTTTAAATAATGTCTTTTAGATCGATCGTCCTTGCTTTAACCTTGGTTTTAAAATTTTGTCGTATTTTACAACCTAACTTGATAAGTCGAGTTGCTGAAATTACTGTGAAGTTTAATATTTTCTTTGTATTGTGTACTTATAAATTATAGGGATCAAGTCTAAAGTAATCCAATAAACTGCGTGGCTACTAGATTTATGTTCTATAAATCTAAAATACTAAAACTTGTTCACGTGTTAAGTGTACAATAAAATGTAATGTAAACACAAATCAAATAATAAATGCATCGCATTGTATTGGTAAGGCAATAGAAAATTAGCAAGGAATTTCAACCCCCACGAGTGCCCCTCTGACCCAGTCCTACCCCAGTCGCCCTCACTTCGCTCCGGGGCCCCTGTGGGGGGTCTGCAATTGTCAAGGTGGAGGATCGCACCTTTTCTCCTTACCAAGGAAAGTAGTTTCGCATACAAAACTGTTATCTGCTACTGCGGGTTAACTGCTGACAGTACACTGCAGAAGTTATCGTTTGACTAAGACTAAGTCTATGATTGTAAGTCGGTCTCGGACACTTTTACCACAGCATCCACATCTGAAGATAGATGACACTGTGCTCTAGGGGTTTAGCTCCTTGGAGATTCTCGGTGTTGGCTTTTGACGAGAAGCTAACGTTTGAGCCGCATATTAGGCCCTATCATGT
This sequence comes from Parhyale hawaiensis, assembly GCA_001587735.2. NCBI lineage: Eukaryota > Metazoa > Arthropoda > Malacostraca > Amphipoda > Hyalidae > Parhyale > Parhyale hawaiensis. Next base: position 5,013,389 of record LQNS02020120.1, on the reverse strand, counting down.
CACGTGCATCCAGTAGGATGGGGCTCCTGCGTAAGGTAAATTCTGTGTCTGGTGACAAAGATGTATTCCGTAAATGCTGTTATGCTTTTCTGTAAATAAATCATTGTCTATCACAAACAGGGAAATCACGGTTATATAAGGAACTAAATTTGAAATGCACTGCGTCTCTTTCACAGTAATATAATCTATTCTATTTTAACTCAAGTTCTTTTCAATTATTATCATTACTAGCTATTTCTTGTAATACATGTCTGTTTCCCATTTCACTCCTGAATATGGTTAGCTGGTCTATAAATTTTAAATTTTTCATCGCATTTTTCTCCTTTTTTTTAAATCTCTGTAAACGTAAACTACTTGCCCTAGCTCACTTTAGGCTGCATACTGTATTTCATACTCTCAAAAAAAAAAAAAATACTTTTCACACCACTTCTGAGTAACCAACGTTCTTCTCAACGAAAACTAATGTCAATATCATCTCCTTATTTAGATGCGGGCATTGTACTAGTAGATCTCTGCAAATTTAATGCCAATTGTCTCTTACATTACTTTTTAGTATTATTCTTATGTTAGTGCCCATGTCTTTTATGTTACTTTTTGTATCATTCTTATGTTAGTACTAAGCATGAAAACCTCAGGATACAGTGTCCTAACCTTGTTGGACACAGTCTCCATGTGAGAAATAAATGAGCTCATTATTATTGCTCAGCGGCCTGGGCTTCGGCTGCTGACAGTCACTTGTGTCTGCTGGACCAACCAGCTGCCAGCAGGCTGTGCGCTGGGAGTGATCTTGTGAAACTGTCCAATGGGAGGGAGTGGCTAGACTCTGTATGTTGTATAATGTGTACAAGAATGAGAGCCACTAGTTTTATTCTACTGTCTTTGCCCACAAAGTCATTGGGAGAATTACACGTACTGCGGTGGTTGTGCAATCTTTCACTTTGGATGTGCCAAACTCATCAGTTCAGTCGGTGTTTCCTGTCCTGGTCCGTTTCCGTTCGGACCAGCTTTCAATCGCGTCGGCCTGCAGGCTCTTAAGTCAGCTGTTAATAGCTTTTTGTTGGATTTTCTTGGCAGAGTTTCGGGCTTCTCGGTGTTACATAATGCTTCATTTGGATTGCACTACCTATTCGTGGTGGTTCAAGCGTGAAGTTTTAGTAACAATAATAATTATAATAATAATGTTACCACGCTTCCGGAAACGCGCAGTGCGACAAAGATCAATCAACATGAGAGAATCTTCGGCGTGCGCCACATTTCTGCCTGTGTTATGTGCTGCAGTTTCCCTCATAGAAGAGTGATTTATTTTTACGTAATACAGCGAATGTGCTTGGCGCTTTGTTAGATAGCTTTTTGAACAGTGATGTGCTGTACGAAGCGTGACTTCTTTTCTGTTCTTCTCCCAGTGACCTTAGTTCGTTCTTCCCCTTCTTTATTAGCCATACTGTTCTGACTAGCGGTGTTTGAAGACTTTATCCTGATTATCTCAAATTTAAGTTGCTCTTTCTTTCGTGTTAAAATACCACGTAGTCTTTATGGCCTAAGATTACGATGGGTTTGTGTACTTTATTACCTCCGCCAGGGAGGTTATGTTTTCGTCGTGTTTGTTTGTCACCAAGATAGCTCAAAAAGTTATAATCCGATTTGGACGAAATTTACAGGGATTGTTAGGTATGTTAGGAGAAACAGATTAGTAACTTTTGGTGAAGATATGTCGATCCGCTTGTTTGTTTGCCTGCCTCATTTTTCTCAATGCCATAACTCAAAAAGTTATGGATGGATTTTTATGAAATTAACATGAGTTGTTAGGTATAACAAAGAGTAAATGACCAAATTTTGGTAATGATCCGTTTGTTCATTCGTTCGTTTGTCGCTGTTTTTTTTATTTATGTTTTTTAGCACAATAACTCAAAAAGTAATGAATGAATCTTTATGAAATTTATAGAGATTGTTAGTAACGTTAAAAGACATAAATGATTTAATTTTGGTGCAGATCGGTTCGTTCGTTTGTATGTTTGACTCAAGTTTGTCATAACGTTTGTTAGCAGTATAACTCTAAAGTTATGAACGGATCTTCAAAAAATTGCACAAGCTGTTATTACTATCAAAAGGCACGAATGATTAGATTTTGGAGTTTATACAAAGAAAATTATGATTTCAGAGTCAATTTGAATTTTTTACTACCGTTGCCTCGCTTGGCGGAGGTATGCACGCTCAGAATGCTCTAATTGTGATATAAATAGCCCATGCCATATACACTGCTGGAGGGAGGCATAGGGCCTAGAGGGGACGGCCCCGATGGCCTCTGAGTCTGAAAGCACGATGTTTGAGAGGCTTAGCATCAGCTGGCCTCCTTCAACTCCATTAAAAAAAGAGCCTGATCGCCACAAAGGTATTCTCGGAAGTGTGCTGCAACTGTATTGTGGCTGCATTACCCTACGTAGCGAAGGGTTACAAGCTGACAGTGACTAACTCTGAAACTCTAAATAAAGGTGAAATCGACGAGGTCCCAGTGCAGTCCCAACGGTAGAAAATAAAGCTGTTAACTTATTTATGCTATGAATCTAGGTCACCCCTGAGCATGAAAGCCCTTCTGACTGTCGACTTCCCTGCCCGGAAGCTGGTCACCTTTCTGATTTTAACAGGCTTCCTTCTGAAGGTGAAGTGAGGTGAGCTGAAGCGGACAGGGGCACCCGAGCCTTTAATGGAGGGGCGCCTCATCGCAGCAGAACTAACTAAAGTAAGTTGACTTATTTGAGGCGTAAGCAAAGTTGGTAAGCCGATCGCACCAGCATATTAGACTATTAGTTATACACTGGTTAAATAATAAATAAGTGGTCTTTATTGTGATCAATATAAACTAGAAGTAAGCACCTCAATAATATTTGTGATATGAATAAAAAAAACTTAGGTTTTTATTCACAAGGTTTATTACAGAATTTGTATTATGCAAATGCAGCAAGACTCAGCAGCAGCCAGTACCGACACTGGCGGTAATTCTGAGCAGGAAACAAAGAGCGTAACGGGAGGAATGAGAAACTAGCATCAAAAATAGACGTCAATAATGGCGTCACATTGACGAATCTATGGCTGAGCAGCCTACGAGCATTGTAACTATTTTTGCTATAAAAATAATCGTAAATTACGAATTTTATCTCTTAAGTGCATAAATAAACGAAGGGAATTTATACTTATTGAGTAATAAACAGTTATCTGTAGAAAATTGCAGCGCAGGGTGGCGGAAACTTTCACAGTACTTGCGCCGAGATTTTGCCCCGTATGGCGACCTGATTTAACTTCTTTCCTTGAACTGAAGCCTTATTTAGACTTCATGTTCAGTTCACAGGGGTGTTCACAAAACAATGAACATATTTAAATATATCGCCATATTTTTCCTACTGAATTCAATGAAGTTCTCGCTCCTGACTGGCCATCTACTTGAGCTGCACCCACGGGAGAGCTGGACGGGCGCGACACTGCGGCTTAAGCAACCATGAATAAGCTCGACTGGAATAGGCACGAACTGGGATAAGCGCCAAACTGAATAAGCGCGAAGACACCCGAGCGCGAAACGCTTACGGGAGAACTGTTGCCTGATGGAGCAGGCGCGACTTGGAACTAACAAGCGCCTTATAAAATAAGCGTGAAACTGACTAGGAGACTCAGCTGAGATATCATAGGAATACAACCACCATTGCAGCTCGGAAGTGTGACACGAGTAGCTGTTATAATTAGCTGTCAGGCTACAATACTTGCCATGTCTTCTAACGATCTACACAAATAAAGCTCGATAGAAGTTTACTAATTTGAAACAGTTAAGTGCGCTAATTCAGCGACCTCTAACGTTTCGGACTTATTCCAATTCGCGCTTATTCAGTGACGCGCTTATTTCAGTTCGCGCTTATTCAGTGTCACGCTTATTTCAGTTCGCGCTTATTCAGTGTCACGCTTATTTCAGTTCGCGCTTATTCAGTGTCACGCTTATTTCAGTTCGCGCTTATTCAGTGACGCGCTTATTTCAGTTCGCGCTTATTCAGTGTCACGCTTATTTCAGTTCGCGCTTATTCAGTGTCACGCTTATTTCAGTTCACGCTTATTCAGTGTCACGCT